>JAPYZK010008858.1:0-13701 GCA_030522785.1 Platygaster equestris | reverse complement strand
GGAATTTCAAGAATTTCGAAAAATTCGTAGCACGATACGTGGTACAGTCAACTGACGTCAATTAAAAAATAACCAGCATTCAATCTCCCTTAATTTTGCGAATATCAGAAAATGGTAAAACTCGTCTCAAAATTGGTAATCTATGGTTTTTTGTCCTTAGTGTAACTTTAGGACACCCTGTATATTGCAACTATTTCAAAAACAAGCTCGACCAAATAATTATTCTTCCCCGTTTTTTCAAAGCGCCAAATAACCCAGTCATTTTGAACAAAAAAAAAAGGAATCCCAACAATTAATTGCTGGCAGAAATTTTTTGACGCAGTTTTGTTTCCCCCTCTTCAAAGATGCTAAAAGTGCGAAATTATTACAAAACACACCCCGGCGTTGGCCGCTATCTTAGATTTACGGGGTTGCTTTATTTTTCGCCAATATCTCCGTTGTTTTTTAATTTTGAGCAAAAACGCAAGAATCAAAAGTTGTAGAGGATTATATTATCTACATTTTATGTTCTTATAACATTTTCAATATCTAATTGTTTACAACAAATACGACGCAAAATAAGCCCCAGTGAGGGGGTTGAAACGCACTTTTTTCACTTTTTAACCACTTTCCTCGAAATTGCCATGTTCAAATAGGAAAGTTGTTCATTATGTAATTTGCAACAAATTTCGTAGAGGTGACATTATCGTGCAATTAACCCTTTTCGTCCCGCAATCCGCCAAAGTTCATGGTGTCGTGAAATACGATCAACATTGTATAGAATACTTTTCTCTAATGTCAAGCTCTGGCACATCTTTTATGTTGCGAATTCGTTGTACCCGAATCGGGGATATCAAAATTGCGAAAATATAGTGAATTGGACCCCCCCCCCCCACTTATGCCATCTTGGATTTGAAGAGTGTAAGTTTTTTTTCCCTATTTTCTCCGTTGTTATTGACACCTGGGCTACAACACTCAGTATCAAAGTTGTAGAGAATTGAATTATAATTTAGTATGCTGTTAACATCATTGTTTAATAACAAATATTACGGTAAAATGTATATTACCTATAAAAACTTCGTATACATAAAAAAACCTCCCTTGCCAAGTAATGTTCGTCGTTGAGAGAGAAAATGTAAACGTGCCGCGTGACACCGGGCCGCGCGATCCGCGGCAGAAATGCCGCCCGATACAGTCGCGGTCGCTTAATGAATGGACGTTAATTGTATCAATTATTAACGAGGGAGCCACGTTCGCACTGAGGACGCGCCTTATCGATGCCCCGTGATTTACGTCTTCTCGCGCTTTCTCTCTTTCTCCTCCACGTGCATCTTTCCTTAACACCCTTCTCCGTCTCGACTCTATAGTCTCTTCCGCGCGATGACGGCTTTCCAATTCCATCTCCACGTATAAATACACCTCGTTAATTCATTTTTCACGATCCAACACCTTGTTCCAGCGGTTACACTTTTAGACGCTCACTTCCGCGATACTTTTTTTACCTTCCATTATTTTTACCGTTTCCGCATTTAATTCTGTAGACTGTTCAATAGATTTTTGTTTCCGAGGTTTGGATAAATGTTGCACAACGAAATTATATCATACAGATTATGAGAGGGTTTTTTGGGATGTACTTTTTTCATTTCAAATTCGAAATTCATTATATTAGTGTTAATACTAAAAGGTATTAAGTTTTTCAAATTCTATCGATAATTAGTTTTTTTTTGCGCAAAATTCTGTAAACTTCACATTATCTTTTTTCCGAAAATAAAACGGATATGAAATACGTTATATTTTACAGAATTTGACAACAATGTAAATTTTGAAAAAGAATTACAGTAATGTTGTTGAACAAATTCTCGATTACTTCGTTAATTTTTTTTTTCGGTGACTAACATCAGTTGAGTATTTGAAAGATTTAGAAAAGTATGCAAAATTTAATAATTGTGAAAATTTTTAAGCTATTAGAGATTTTGAAAATTTTTCAAGATTCCAAATTGTTCAGGTAATTCGAAAATTTCAAAACTTTTGACAATTTGAAGAATTTAGAAAATTGTAAACATATACGGAAAAAATCTTGAAAATTCTAAGAATAAGAAAATTTTTATAATTTCAAGACTTACTGGAAAATTCATAATTTTAAAGCTATCGAGAATATCAAAGATTTCGAATACGTTAAGAATATTAATATTTTTAAAATCATATAAAAATAAAAATTACAAAAATGATCGAAAAATTGCGAATTGTTCCAATGCTTGTAAAAAATAGTTTCTTTTTGCAGAAACAAAATTGAAAATTTCACTGAAATCCCTCAAAAACTACACAAATTCAAAAATTTTCCGTATTCCGATGAATTCCAAGTTCCTGAAATTCTGTCAACAATTTGCAAGTTTTCAAAATGTTGAAAATTCCACAGTATAACGGAGATGTACAACATTCGCAAAAATTTTAAAATGTTGGAAATTTATCAAACCGAAATTTTGCAGATAAAATCTCAATCATATTTGTAATAATTCACAGAATTTGGAAAACCAGTGTAAATTATGAAAATTTTCAACATTCAATGCTCAAACAAGTAGCCTTTTTCTCTAGAATCTGATAATTTGAAAAGTGCTCAATTTTAGAGCAAAAATAGAAAAAAATAAATGAAAGTCTTTAAAATTTGAAAAACATCAAATTTTCATCTAAATCCATGAAGATAAAAATTCACTCGTAATTCCAGAAATTTTCAAATTCATTCCAAAATAAAAATTTCAAAAATGATCGAAAAATTGTAAATTGTTCCAGTATTAGTTAAAAAGTAGGTACTTTTTTGCAGAATGCTACAAAGTTTGCAATTTTACCATAATCACCGAAAAATCACACATCCAAAAACTTCACGAATTCAAAAAAATTCCAGCTTTCTCAAATTGCTGTTGACGCTTATTTTTAATTTTTTCAAAATGTTGAATATCCCACATTATCGTAGAAATGCACAACCTTCGAAAAAGTTACAAAATGTCAAATATCTCTCAAACTAAAATTTTGCAGATGAAATTTGAACTATATTTGTCATACTTCACAGAATTCGGAAAACCAAAGTAAATTTCGAAAATGTTCAAACAAAGAATTGACAACCCCGTTAATTTCGTGAATTTCGGAAAATGACACAGAGAAAGTCGTCTTCAGGCACATTGTACAATATCAACACTAAAAACACTCGACTCTTCCTACTCCACCCGAAAAACCGCATAAAAAAGCACGTTGCCCGCTGGCACTCGATCATATGTATGCGCTCGCGATCTCGTAAACGAATCGCGCTCGAGTTCAGTATTTATACACTTATGCACGCCACATGTCTATATATACATGCGAAGCCGCGCGCTCTTATAAATAACACGATCCGCGCGCTCTTCCTTTTTATCCTCCCTAATTAACGCCACGTGACGCGTCCAATTATAGCCGAAATCGCGGGGCATGAGCCGAGCAAAAAAGCGCGAGTGAAAAGCGAAAAAACGCGAATGAAAGTGATGATTAACGCGTAGACGAGGGCGCGGGAAACGACGCGTTTGACGGGGCGGACAGAGGACACATTGTGTCTCGGTGCAGCAGCAGCAGCAGGGTGCTTTCGCGGAGGCCCCGCTGTGTCTGGGCCTCCGCGCCGACCGCGTTTCGCCCTGATAACATCGGGCTCTTCTTCGCGCCAGCTCCTTTTTCTCCCGACACTTTGCTCCCCGTCATAATGTGATCGACTGTTTGCCCACTGCACAGGCCGAGCTTTTTGCATTTCTTCGAGCTTTTTGCATTATGAAAGAGCTTTTTGAATGGTATTGATGGGAGTGTTATTGACTGTTTTGAGTGACAATCGAAAGAAGTATGACTCAGAGGCGCACGCAGAGGGGGGTTTTAGGGGTTGAAACTCCTCCCGAAATTTGAAAAAGGTTTGGTGTTTTTGAAAGTAAAATAAGTAGAATCAAAATAGAATTTAAGAATAAATTTATAAAATTAGAAACTTCGAAATTACAAATTTGTACCAAATTTAGAAATGTTTGAATAGTCCGAAACTTCCGAAAACTGTAAAATTTTTGAAAATTGAGTTTTCAATTTTTTTGTTTCTAAAAATTTTGAAGATTACGATAGTTTAAAAAGTCTCGAAAAAGTATGAAAATTTTGTAATTTCGCAAAACTTATGAATATGTCAAAATTTGAGAATTCCGAAATGTCAACAATTTTAGTGATTCGAAAAATTATATTAACTCTGACAGTTTTAGAAATTTCTGAAACTTTGGAATTTTTATGCAAAATATAAAAAATTTGAAAAATTAGAGCATTTCGAAAATTTTGATGATTTTGAATACTTTTCAAAAATGTCGAGAGGTATAAAATTTTCGAAAATTCATAGAATTCCAAAAACTTTTAGAGTTTCAAACATTTCGTATGTATTCAAAGATTCAAGTATTCCAAAAAATCGGAAAATTTCCAGAAACTTTGGAAGTTTTGAGAATTTCAAAAATTACAGGAATTGAAAAAGTTACAAGAATTCAAAAAATTACAGAAATTGCAAAAATTACGGGAATTTTGAAAACTTCAGGAATTTCGAAAATTCGGAAACATTTTTATTTTTTGAAAACCCCTCCCGATAATTTTTTCTGCGTGCGCCCCTGGTATGACTTGAGTAGTATACCTAGGACAATTCCAAGACACTTTTAAAATTTTGAAAAATTTCGAGAATTCTCGTAATTTCGAAAATTTGTTACAAATTTTGAAAAATTCTGAAAATTTATAACATTATGCAATTTTTCAGGATTGAAAAAATTTGCAAACTCTAAAAATGTAAAAAACTGTCAAATTGTGAAATTTTGAAAAAATTCATCAATTTGGAGAATTTTAGAATTTTTTTTTGGAATCCTGAAAAATTTCGAGATGTTTCAAATTTTAAGAATTTTGAAAAATTTATAACTCACGTAAATTTTCGAAATTCAAACTTTTGGAAACTTCAACAGTCACCGAATTTTTTCGAATTTACGAGAATTCCCGAAAATTTTCAAAATTTTCAAAATGTGTCGGAACGGTCCTAGGTATACTACTGACTTGTATTTGAATGTTTAATTCTTCTTGAATTTTGAGTCAATATTGGAGGGTGTCTAGCAGACATGGAAAGACCTGAATTGATGTGGTTTTTTTTTGTGTTTTATAAGCAATAAAAGTGGATTTTCGGTGGGATGATATTAATGATTTCCAATTTTTTCGATTTTCCCGATTAATTTTTGACGATTTGAGGTTTTTTTCTCGCCAAAACCTTCAATTGTCGGAAACAGGTTGGAAGAATTGAATATCATTTTTCATGTTCATTTATTGAAATTTCAATGTTTAGAACTCGAGATATATATTATGAGTGCATAATCTGGAAAAGTTTCAAATACCTACATATATTCGAAAATTTCAAAGGATTTGTCAAAATTTTGCCATTTTTCTGATTTATTCCCAGAGTTTTCAATGTTGAAGTTTTATACATATGAACTTTGTAGAAAAATTCTTAACTGTAGGAAATTTATATGTTACAAATCATATCCGTAATATAATCCTGGAAAAACGTAATTTTCTATCAGAACTATAAATTTTGGAAAATACATCAACTTTCCAAAATTGAAAATTGAAAAATTCTGGATTGCAATTTGTATTGACAACTTGAATTTTGATACATACTCGATGACGAAATCCCGCAAAATCCAATTTTCCAAACGTATTAACTGCGAGTAACCGGGCTCGCTGAAATTATAGGTTTAATAATTAATTAGCATACCCCGCGTTACGCGTTAATTATAAAATGCCGGCTACGGAGGCCTGCTTGAAATGCATACTTGGGTAAATCGAATGCATGTTGTTTGTTGGCTCGGCGTCGTTTGGGCCCGAGGGAGAGAGCTCGTTAAAATTAACAACTAGCAGGATTTCGATTCGGATCTACGACAAAGTAGCGGTGCTCATCGTGCCCGCCGACTACATGATTCGTGACAGCCACCGATCCTTGACATTCCTAATCTTCGCGCACGAGAGCTAAAGCTCTCCTTTTTTTTTGCTCTCTTATTCACCTCTCCTCTTGGGAATATATCCCGCTCTCGCCTCGAGAAACCACTCGATCACGCTATTTCGCGCCGTTTCGCCTTTTTTGAAAAGAAATTTTACAGATATTTCGCTATCAAGACGGAATAGTACTACTTTTGAAACATCGAAAGAGTTGCAAACAATCAAAAACCTAACCTAACTGAAACTGACTTGAACTGACTTTAACTGACTTTGTTTGGCTTTAACTGACTTGAATTGACTTTGTTTGGCTTTAACTAACTTGAGCTGACTCAGACTGACTTAAGCTGGCTCAAATTGACTTGAGCTGGCTCAAATCGACTAAAGCTGGCTCTAATTGACTTACGCTGACTTACAATGACTTGAGCTGGCTCAAATTGACTTGAGCTGGCTCAGATGGACTTGAGCTGGCTCAGATGGACTTAAGCTGGCTCAGATGGACTTGAGCTGGTTCAAATTGACTTGCGCTGCTGACTCACTATGACTTGTGCTGGCTCAAATTGACTAAAAATGGCTCAGATTGACTTGAGCTGGCTCAGATTGACTTGAGCTGGCTCAGATGGACTTGAGCTGGCTCAGATGGACTTGAGCTGGCTTAGATGGACTTAAGCTGGCTCAGATGGACTTGAGCTGGCTCAGATGGACTTGAGCTGGCTCAAATTGACTTAAGCTAGCTCAAATTGACTTACGCTGACTTACTATGACGTGAGCTGGCTCAAATTGACTGGAGCTGGCTCAGATTGACTTGAGCTGGCTCAAATTGACTTCAGCTGGCTCAAGTTGACTTAAGCTGGCCCAAATTGACTTAAGCTGGCGTGAATTGACTTGAGCTGGCTCAAATTTACTTACACTGATTTGCAATAACTTAAATTCACTCAAATTGACTTGGAATGACTAAAACTTACTTCAACTGACTCATTTGCAGAAAATCTCTCATACAGTTTCCAAGTACAAAAAATGAGAGATGATCCCAAACAATAAAAATAATGATCAATATTCGAATCAACTAATAAATAAATTAGGATGGCAACATTGTTTTTTAAAGAGTGTATTTTGAACCCAGAGAATGAGTATTATGAGTATTTGATCGGACCAGAAATCGCCTGAATACAATTGCAATCCGCTTTATAAATGTCAATCCAGTCTCTCGCTTGAAAAAAAATCGGCGAGTGTTTTTGCGTAATTACGATAATTACGTTCAACGTCATTGGCTGGGAGCTGCCAATGCGCGGTGTTGCAAGACGAGTAATTTTCGCGGGATTTCATTGGCTCCGCGTTTTCAACGAATAATCGTTATTATCGGGCACCTTTTTGCAATTACCAGTGAGGCTCGCGCTCGAAGCCTGCGGCACGTTCATTTGCATAAGCGCGTCTCTTCGCGAAGGAATCAATCGAGACGATAAAAACGTCGCCGTTGAATTACGTCAGGCTTTTCTCGCGCTGGAATGAGTTTTGCATTAATTTTTTATTCGTTGTGGTACTTAATTTTGTACTCTAGACAATTATTTACCAAGTTATATTATTTATTTTTTGCGCTAGATGGGTTTATCGTAAATTTTTCGTGATTTGAAATTTGTGAATAGGAAAAAATAGGAAAAATCAGAGAAATTAAAGAACAGCTAATTTGAACATGAAAAAATGATTGCAGTAATTTATGTTTACCTTTTATTCATATTATTTTGATATACGTTGCATTAATATTGATATTTTTTGTTGCAGATGGTGCAAGCGATACAAGTCCTCCGGTTTCACCTCCTCGAGCTCGAAAAAGTAAGTACAATTTTATATTTCTGTCACTCAAAGGTGTGTCGCGTGCACTTTCCCCGGTGCAAAAGATCGCGCTCTGTGTCCGTTGTCGTGATTTTTCGCCGTGATTTACCCCGGGGATCGAGTGATCGACGCGTCGCGGACTTTACACCTGGGAACAACTGTTATGACTGAGACGCAATTATCTGTAATTGTAGTGAAAGCTCGGTACACTCGGAGTGTGTAGTTACGCGCCGTACATGGCCTCGCCCTGCACTCTCCTAGCTCTAAGTGGACCGATTTAGCCGTCCAGGAGCGCGGGAATCGCCTTCTTTTCCGCGCTTTTCCTCGCGCCATATGCCCCTCGATCCTCCATTTTATGGACTCTTTCTGCAAATTGAGTCTTGCTGGAGAAGTAACGAGGACTAATTTTGTTTGTATTTTTGTCTTGACTTGGAAAGACATTTTAGTCTGGAAAATTGATTTATTGTTCGTTTTTTTTTTGCAGTAATATGAAATTGAGGTCGATTATACTGAAAGTCGAATAATATTTGTATGTAACAGTATTTTTTGATAGTACAGTTTTTGTTAGGCAGAATGAGTAGAAAATCTGAAATCTTGTGTGTCCAGTGAGTTCTTTGAAGCTTGAAGAAATTTTTTTATCGTAAAATGTTGTGTTGGCGATAATATAATAGTTTGACATAATTTATATAATTATGTGAAAGAAATGGTTTTCATTATGCATTTTTAAATTTCTTTTAAGGTATTGGGAACTACAGTGACAGGAAAAATTATGCATGATTTAGATTTTTTAAAATTTTTTTCTAAATGACTTTTTAAATTTAGAATTTCAGAAGTCTTGAGATTTTTATCTGAAAACTCACAACTTCGACTATGATGCAGAATATGCTATTTTTGAACTTTGCCATTTTGGAAATTTTCTGAAAAATCAACTACTTGGAGTTTTTTTTTAATTTCGTTGCTACAGAGAATAACTGAATTTTGAAATTATTTTTTTATATAGTCGAATAAGACTCGTTCATAGTCAAATTTGATTAATGAATTCGCCTAGTGAGAAAACGGTTACTGTAAAAAATGGTTGAAAATTAATAATCTAATACTGACAGGCAATATTGACTGAATTGATAAATCCAAAAAAAAAATTGTAAAAATAGTTGAAATAGCTTAATATAGTCGAAATTGATTTTTGTAATAGTGAATTTTACTGTTACAAATAGTTTTTTGATCAAAATCGCTAATTCGTAGTCAAAACTGTTTCAGTTTCGACTTTCAAATTCATAGTGGTTTTTGACTACTCTAAGATTAAAGAAAATTATGTGATAATTGTACTTTGTCAAAATACGACCAATTTGAATTGTATAACTCCACTATTTTAATTTTAAATCAATTTCAAAGTAGTCAAAAGCTACAAATAGTCAATATTCGACCAGTTTCCAGTATACAAAAATTGATTCTTCTCAGTTAGTCGAAATATGGCTATAAATCAAATAATATAAATGATTTTCAATTTTTCCGATTTTCCCACCAATTTTCTGGACAATTATGAAAGTGTCTTCTAGGAAAAAACCTTCAACTGTCCAAAAAAGTAGTGAGAAAATCGAAAAAATTGGAAATAATTAATTTCGATCCACGAAAATCCAATTAATCGATTTCAAATAATAATGTAGGTAATTCGACTAATTTCGGCAGTATTTCTCCCAAAAATGACTATATTTGAGTACAGCAAAACTTGTCGTATTGTCGCTATTTCTATATTTGTCGCCTGTCGAATTGTCGCATTGTAAAACCGGTTTTCCAATGCGACAATACGACAGGCGACAAAGATGGAAATAGCGACAATACTACGAGTTTTGCTGTATTAAAAAAGAATTGTAATTGTTATGACTCATTCGAGTAGTAGAAATTTCACTTCAAAGAGAGTTTATTTCAAAAATTGATCAAATTGAATGACCAAATAACCAAAATGCCTTTCCGAGTTCTGTACCGGCAATTCCTAATCCACAGATCAAGTTTATTTATTTATTTATCCATTTTCCAAACCAACTATATAATTGTCATATAAATTCATTCAAATCACCCCAACTATATATTTCCTTTTTGGTAAGGAAGTGCTCCCAAAATCTGGTTTCAAAATATTTCTAAACATTATTGAAAAATGGAGTATTTCTTGGGCGCATCCGAAAGGGTGGCCCCGGGTGTCGTTTTTACGACACCGGTTTATCATACAAAATAGCGAGCATCCATCGCATTTCCATCGAAATGGCAGCTGACGCTGCGGCGGCGGCGTTGGCGGCCATTTGTTCAAGCCAATGGGGGAGCGCGCCCCCCGCCCCGGCACCGCTCGACCCGGTTTATCATGCAATTTTATAGTAATTTTCCTCATTTGAGGCGATTACATTATTACGAGCCGATGCTCGTTCGCCCCGGGCTAAAACGCGCGCACGTTCGCTTCCAATCCGGCCATCCCGCCCGCATTCCCATCGCATCGCTCGCACGAATAAATCGAATTATCCCGCCTGGATTTGCCCTTTTCTCCCTATATGCACCTCTGCAACGATCGTTACCTTTTTATCATCGTTTTACAAAATGTTCCGGGATGTGTTTGATGGGGATTTTTATGGAAACCTGTAAGAAGGGTGATTCTGTGGGGGAGGGGGAAGGGCTGGGGTAATGATGCGGTTGGGAATTGATGGTTATGGTTTCAACGGTTCGTGGGATTTTTTTATATTCAAATTGTTTATTGCAATTTGGAAAATTTTGCGATTTGCAATTCAAAAAGCGAATATTTGACAGAATTTGAGAAACATAATACATGTTTTGAATTCGGAAATTCTTAGATTTGTGTAATTTTTTGTTGAAATTTCGGTGAAGTTCAAAATTTTGTAAAATTTCTATAAAAAGATTTTTTTCCAGATATTTGAACAATTGACAGCTCTTGGATTATTTTGAATATTTTGAAATTTTTTTTTAGGCACGAGTTCAAAATTTTTTGAAATGTTGGATTAATTTCGAATTCTTCGGATTTGGAAGAAAATTTAATGTCTCTCAAATTTTAAAGACGTTCTTCACTTTTTTTTAAATTTTTCTTCTAAAATCTTACGTTTTGCAAATTAGCAGATTTTCGAAGAAATTTGGAAAATTTTTTTTTTTTTTTTTTTTTTTTTTTTTTTTTTTGAAATATTCGAATTTTCACGATTTTGCGAAAATTGCGAATTTTTCAGTTTCGAAAATACTTTGAGCTTGTCTAAATATTTTGAGATTACAAATTTTTGAGATACAAAATTTATCACTTCTTCTGGAATTCGGAATTTCAAGAACCCATAATTTCCGAAAGAATTTGGATTTTCATAAAGATTTAAAAATCTCTTAATTTTTTGAACATCGCAAATTTATAGTCTAATACCTCGAAAAAAAATTCTACATCTTTCGAATTTCAGTATTTTTCAAATTGATTTGAAAATTTTTGGACGTTGGCAAACATCCAAAAAATTTATTTAAATTTGAGAATTTACAAAATTCCGAAAAATGTGTAGTACTCCACATAATTATTTCCAGTAATTGGAGTACGATCAATTTCATGCATGATTTCATTCACCACGCGAAATTTTTGTTTGAAAATATGAAAAATTCTATAAAACAGCGCAGTGTGCGGTTTCAATGCAATGGCGTTACAAGGGCATCCATCAAAGGCACTTTTAATCCCCCCCTTTTTTCCTCCTATCTCGTCCAATCGAAGCGAGGCGTTTGGCCCGGCGGCGGCACGAAGGATGCGTTCCAACAATTTTTTCCTCGGCCAATCCAGCATTTGCATAATTGCGTTCCGCGCGCGATCGAGAGTCATGAATGACAGGAAGCCGTAATGAAATCCCGCGTTTACACACGGTACATGCATAAAATATTATTTAATAAACGAATAATCCGACCAAGGAATGTTTTCCTCTCTCTGCACCTGCAAAACGTACAAGTTTCTACAGTGAAACCTCTCATACTGTCCACAATCTGTGTCACTGTCTCCTCCCATACTGTCCCTTTAAACCCTGTGGTTAACCTGTGGACAGTATGAGAGGCTGACAAGGATGGAGAGTGGACAATGTGATAGGTTTTACTGTAGTATCATTTTCCACCATTTTTTAGAATTTCAAAAAGTGTGTAATGAGGGTAAAATATTTTTGAACATTTTCAAACATTCAGAAAAATGCTTCATAAATCAGACAAGGACGGAAAGTGGACAGAATGAAAGGTTTTACTGTAGTAGCATTTTTCACCATTTTTTAGAATTTCAAAGAATGTGTAATGAGAGTGGAATATTTTTTGACATTTTTAAAAATTCAGAAAAATTCTTCATAAATCAGACAAGGATGGAAAGTGGACAGTGTGATACGTTTTACTGTAGTACCGTTTTTATCATTTTTTAGAATTTCAAAGAGTGTGTAATGAAGGTGAAATATTTTCGGACATTTTCAAAAATTAAAAAAAATTCTTAACAAATCAGACAAGGATGGAAAGTGGACGTAATGAGAGGTTTTACTGTAGTACCTTTTTTTACCATTTTTTAGAATTTCAAAGAGTGTGTAATAAGGGTAAAATATTTTTGGACATTTTCCAAAATTAAGAAAAATTCTTCACAAATCAGACAAGGGTGGAAAGTGGACAGTTTGATAGGTTTTACTGTAGTATCATTTTTCACCATTTTTCAGAATTTCAAGGAGCGTATAATAAGAGTAAAACATTTTTAAAAAATTTCAAAAATTAAGAAAAATTAGACAAGGATGGAGAGTGAACAGAATGAGAGGTTTTACTGTAGTACCATTTTTTAGAATTTCAATGAGTGTAAGGGTAAAAAGTTTTTGAAAATTTTCAAAAGTTCAGAAAAATTCTGTACAAATCACATTTTCGGTCATTTTTCGTAGTTCTCGTTAATTCTGTTAAATTTGTCTAAATTTTAAACAATTTACGTGAATTTTATAAATTTTTTTACTACATTCTAGAACATGTTGAAAATTATTCTAGGTACAAATTTCATTCCCCCATAATTTTTCTGCTCAGCTACTTCGAATTTTTCGAATTCAAACACACTTTTTTCTGATAATAATTAGATTTACTCCGAATTTTTTGAAATATGCGCTTAAATTCGGAACTGACTGCACTTTTAGGTGACTCAAAATCGCTTTACAACGTCGAAAGATGTCAAAAATGAGCATCCTTGATCGAGATTCCTTTTTTACCAAGTTTTGTTTTCTGCCAGTGTTCGAAGTCGTTTTGGTAGGCATGGAAATGGTTGAGGCTCCTTAATTTCTGACGGGGTATTATGGCGCGCAGTACATACCAACGGGATTCGTACTTGTACAACAACACGTCCCTTCTTCCTTCGCGCTCGGGAACTGGTTCTAAACCTTCCAGTCTCTTCCATCTCCGTTCCGGGCGTGTCTTGTCTCTGTCAGTCTTTCGACGATTCCGTGCACATGCAGCCGTGGAAGGTGTTGCGTACGCGCGTTTCGAATCCCTTCGAAAGACGGCGATTCTGTCGCGCACGACCGAGCCGATAAAAAATGGAACGACCCGGCCATGGTGCTCGATTCGTTAACCCCTTCTTGCCATTTTTTTCGCACAACCGTGAAGAATCGTGGTTGGATCTAGAAAATTCCTTGAATTTTTGTACAGAGTTTGAGTTTAAGGGTGCAGACGAGATGTTCGTTTCAAATGGGGCATGTCCTGTTTTTGACCTTGTCCTAGGGTTTTATATTATTTGCAGAACTGTTTAAGTTGTCCTGTTTTTTGAATGTTAATGTTCGAGCTGCGAGTCTATAGATTTTTTTATTTGAAAATATTGGAATTTTGAGGAATTGATTGGATTTTGGGGGATTTTGGAAGCTTGAAATCCCTGTTGCAAATTAC
>JAPYZK010008855.1:0-21776 GCA_030522785.1 Platygaster equestris | reverse complement strand
TTTTTTGAAGTGAATCGTATAGAGTTGCTGAATGTACTCGTTGACGTTGTTAAGAAGCAAATGTGTACACGCGAAATTTAAATGCAATTGATATAATTCCAACAGAATCGCATCGAGTATTTTTTTTCTGGTTGTGGCAATGCGAGGAAATCTAATCGAAATTTATGCTTATCATCCTTCTCGGACTTCCACACACGAGCTTCGCTGTTGTTGATAGCATTTTTGCTAAAGTCTGGAATCGAAGTCTACGGTTCTGCGTACGTCTCACTGTAAAAAGTATATGAAAATGATAATAGATGTTCTCGAAGAGCTGCAGAGTGAATCTCTATATGATAATGTACTCACGGGGCAATAGTTTCGTCTTCGATAACATTAACGTCAGTCAATTTTTTGTTGTTTCTGAACAAACCACGAGGCAATGTCTTCGAATTATTCCCAGACAAACTCAAAAAATCTAATTCCGATAAAGCATCGAAAGTTCCTATTTCGATTTCACGTATATAGTTAGATTCGAGGAACAGACGCTGCAACATCTTGTTATTCCTGAACAAACTGCGAGGTAGAAACTCCAAAGTATTGTGAGATAAGTCCAATTGCTCCAAATGAACTAAATTGGAAAAAGTTCCTTCTGCAATTTCATGTATATAGTTGGATCCGAGCTGCAGAGACCACAACATCTTGTTATTCCTGAACAAACTGCGGGGTAGAATCTTCAAACGATTGTCAGATAAGTCCAAGTACTCTAAAGAAACTAAATTAGAGAAAGTTCCTTCTGCAATTTCATGTATATGGTTGGAGCCGAGATCCAGATGCGACAATACCTTGTTATTCCTGAACAAACCAGAAGGCAAAGACTCCAAATAATTGTTACATAAAGACAAGGACGTCAAATTAACTAAGTTGTCAAAATTTTCGTCAGAAATTTCTTCTATCATATTGCCCCCGAGATCCAGTAATGATAATTCCGATGGAAACTCAATTAATTGTAAGTCAGTGCTTCCGATATTGCTATACCTCAAGCTCAGTTTTCTGGTGTTTATCATCTTTTCTAACGATTTTCTCGTCAAACGATCAAACTCTTGAAATGTCATATCTACCGTTTCTTGGCTATTTTTATGTTTCCGCGACAAATCAAGCTTGGTACTCAACATATTCAAAGTTTCGGGAAACGAGGTAGAGCCCTCGAAGTTCTTTACGAGTGTATCTAGAATTTTAGATGTCAACGGAGGACAACTATCCATTTCTATAGCAGTTTGCTGTCGATGAGCCATGAAGACCGAACGAGAAAACTTATTAATCCATGGAGTTATATTCTTCATGCGTATGGCATACAGGTCGGAGCGAGTCACATACTCTGTACAACTTATGGTCAATGAAAAGCCATTTCTCATAGTGATATTGATCCGATATAAATCATTTTCGAGCGATGGGCAGTGATACTCCAACTCAGTAAGTTCTCCATCCGTTTTTCCAAGTTCACATCCATCAATCCCTGGACATTTATCAATTTCACCGCTAAGTAACCCCTTTTCCTTCAATTGCTGTACTTGCTCACTGCACGATTCACTTGTCTTATACCCCAATTGAGCATTTGCACAAATCACCAAAGCCAAGAAAACAGAAAAGAGAGTCAGCGGCCTCTGTAACGTGTAACAATTGGTAACTTCACAGCTAGACGAGTTCGAGTGCTTCAACGAAATATTTTTCTTTAAATGAATAACAACATCTTATAATAACACTTGTAACGCGATCGTGTTCAATCCCTGCCGCTTAAGGGAAGACCAATAAAAACCCAGTACGGACTTTATTGGTTTTTTGGAAAAACCCTGCGAAAAATAACTTCTTATGGGTGGAATCTGCTTTAAATGAAGGTTTAAACTTAAAGTTTCTGTTGATAACATCAATCTTGAAATTTTGGAACTCGATTGCTGGCTTAAATTTCCAGAATTAAATTTCGAATTGCCTTTCTAATTATACTATCTACAGTTTTATCGAGCGATTTAACGTTTATCAGGATTTTGGAAACGTCAAAAAAATGTGAAAACTCAGGGAATATTAATAAAATCACAAATTTTGAGGCATTTTCGAATATTCGTGACATTTACGAATCTTAACAATATAGATATTCCAGTCATTCCAGCAAATAAAAGAGTTTAGAATATTGTGAAAAATTTCAAAATTTCTCAATATGTTAAGAATATCAAGATTAGGGAAACATGGAAAATATAAGCATATTTGTGAACTTATAAGAATTTGTAAAATTATAAGAGAAAATTGTCTTATCCCTTGTAAGTCGCGGTAAGAGAGAACAAGATCGAATGGTTCTCAGATCTCTCACATTTCGTACTCATTCTCTCTCTTTTGTTTTTTGACTATAATAATTCACTTTTCAACTAGAAAAATGATAAAATAATATTTTGTCAACCATTATATGTCATATTTGATCATCGAAACATGTAAATTCCGCGATGAATTCAAATATTTATTCTTATTGGTAGTTATTAATATTTAATTAAATCACAAAATAAGCATATTTTGATGACTGAATTTGATCAATGACAGTCAATAAAATTATTTTTCAAGTCGAAAAACAATTAATTTTAGTCCAAAAACAGGAAAGAGAGAATAAATACGAAACGGGAGAGAATTGAGAACCATTCTCACTCATTCTCTCTCACTGCTACTTACGAGGGATTCAGTAATTTTAGATTCTAATAATCCTTGAAAATGTTCATTCTTCCCGGAAATTTCGAGCCATCTAGCCATTTTAAAATATTTGATTATTTTGAAAGTTTAGCGGATTCTTTTAATTCCATCAATTTAAAAAATGTTCAAAATTTCAGAAACTCGGTAAATTCCGAAAATTTGTCATTTCGAACACTATTCATATTTTAAACATTTCTAAAATTTTCACATTTTAAATATAAATTTGAGCATTCTTGAAAATCTATAAATGTCAGAATTTGATGCTATCTAGAAATATTCAGCAGTACAAAATTCTGTGAAATTCATGAATTATAGAATTTTAAGAGTCTTAGAAATTCTACAAGTTCTTAATTATTCATGACTCTGTAAAATTTCGGACTATAACAATTTTTGACGTTTCAAAAAATCGAAGAATCTTAGACTTTGTCAACTGACAACATACGGGAAATTTTAGAAATGGTGGACATTATGCAAATTCTCAAGTTCTGAGAGATGAGGTTGTTTTGGGAATTCTGAAAACGTTGGCAACTCTGAAAGCCCCGAAAATAATTTAAACTACAAAAATTGTCATAATTCTAGGAATCTAGTAAGTTTTGGGTAATTATTCTATCTACTTTTGATATTACATATATTTTACCGCTGGAACTTTATTAAAAATTCTGCGAATTCCGAAATGTCAAGAATATTAGAAATTTTAAAAGCTTGAAGTATTTAAATTATTTTTTGGGATACCGATAATTTTGAATGTCCGAGAAACTTGGGAATTCTCAGATATCCTTATGATATCGGACCGTAGGTAAGTTTTCGTGAATTTTAATGAAGCATCCTTGTTTTTTAATTAATCAAATTTTTTGAATCTCAGAAAAAATGAAATTGGACAAAAAATTTCAACATATCCAAAAATATGAATAGATTAGTAAGTAGTGGAAATAAGTAAATCCCTGAAAGTTGTACAGTGCGAAGTTTCGAGCAGTTTATAGAGTATGGATAATTTAGGACAGGTTGTCGTTAGATTTTAAAGAAAAGTAATAACGTAATTTTTTCATTGCTCGCTCGACTCGTTCGTAATAATTTTTTTTTTCACTAATTTTTCCATAAAAAGTTAAACAGAGACATATGAAATCACCACTCTAACGGAAAGACCAGCAAAAAATGGAGAAATGAAGACCAAAATATATACTGTATATGACTTTAGAGATGACGGTTAGAAGATTCATATGATTTTAAGTCGAAAATAACGGAAAATAAATGCTACGAGCTGTATCGCAGATAAAAATACTAGATCAAAACTCACCATGAGGCGGGATTCTGTTTTCATGATATTTCACTAGTCCGCTCAGCTTTCTGTAGACAGAATGAGTAGATTTTAGAGAATACTGACTGTTCAAGAAACATAAGGACCTTTCTTCGTACAGCTCTGGGCAATAGACAGTTTGGAATGAAATTTGCCGCGAGGTGGCGTTTCGACTTCGTCGCGAACGAAAGAAGTCATTCTATTTGTGCATCATGCCACTTCTTTATCCACAACGTCACGCAGCCTATTCCTCTTTGCACACCCTCCGTGTAAACGAGCTACTTCCGTTGCGCTTGTTCAGGCATTGGAAACGCCACTTCAGCGGGAAAATTTCGCAATAAAATCTATACGTACCTCGGAGCGGATGCTTTTTTACGACTCGGCCGCAAAAATTGCCTCGTCGAAAGAAAGTATTCTTCCGCTCCTTGGCGCATAATGCACTATTTTATTGCGCTGCTTGAACTCGAAAAACCCTTCAATTGCCTTGAGGTGTTTGAAGTTCTCTCGCGTTCCTTTATAACACTCAAAGGAACGCTAAATTACCATCATAAAATGAGTCTCAATTACTTATTAACGATACATAACATCTATATAACGTTTTGTTTGCATTTTTGATCCTAAATAGTTGATTATAGTTTCCTTAATAATTTATGAGGTACCGGAAATACAATAGGACCATATAACAAATGTTATATATTAATGATGAGATGCAATGAATGTTATTTTATAATGATTTTACGCTATTTAGTAATGTATCTATCATTTTCTATAATCAAGTTCTTGCTTAATCGATATTAGCAATCAATCATCAGAAATGATAATAAGAGACGGAATTTGATAATTTCTTTGTTCTGATTCAACTTAGAAAGATAGAAAACTGATAATGTGTGTTCTGCTGCGCATGGAATTGCTGCGAAAACTCAATCAAATTGTGAAGAAATCTGCAACCCAACTGCAACCTTCAAAAGTTGCATCCTCAGCTCTTTGGCAGTAGGGCACTATAAAATTTATTATATGAATAAGCTATGTTTTATTTTTTTTATCGAATATTACCTGAAATCATACGAAATCACGAAAACCAGCGATTTATAGCGCAAAAACGCCTCAGACACTGTTTTTTATACAATACTTGAGGAATTTGCAACTCAACGACAAACTTTGGAGGTTGCCATTTAGTTGCATCCACTTTGTTTGCTAGAAAATATAGCAGACCTACAATTTGGGAAATCATTTTACGATCTTTTCGAAATTGAGTTTTTGAGGTTTTTCATGTCGCCGTGATTACGAATTTCAAGTCAAAATGTTCATGAACAAAATCACGCATTTGGCATTTTTTCGACGCAGTTTCTTAATTCAGAACATATTTCTTAATTCAGAACATAATTAAGTCATTTATACTATAAAAGTTGACTCTGAAATTTGAACACCGATAAAAAAACTTCTCGAAGATCGAGAGAGTTTCAAAAGAAATTCGAAAATTTCAGGTTTTATTGCCATTTTGTTATCCTGAATTCCAACTCGAAATCCGTGAATCGCTCGGGAAAGAAATTTAGCGATGATCGAAAGAGTTTCGAAAAGAATTGCAGAATTTCAGGTACGTTTCTTTTCTTGGAAATTTTTACTCAAAATTCATAATTAGTAACCCCGAAATCCCTGTCGATCAAAAACCAAATTTCGAAACGATCGAAAGGGTTTTGACAAATATTTCTGAATCTGTGGTCCTCCATAGTGTGTTCACAAATTTTCACTCCAAATTCGTAACTGATGGCCTCATTTAATCCTTGAAAAATGAATATCGTGAGTTTAAATGACAATCAAAAAATGTTCGAACATTTATTTCAACTCGAAATTCGTGATCAACAACGTAAACAACGCTCAAAGATTCAGAAGTGCAAAAATCGTAAAGGTTTTCGAGGAATTCTCGTTCCTGTCAGTCTACAATTTAATTTTTGAAATATTTCAACGATAAAAAAATCGCTAATATCGATCGAGTTAGATAAAATGTATTTATTCATTACTATTTCGATAATTGTTCTCATAAGGAGAGTACCCGAGGTGTCCGACGCCGATTTCAATGATATTAAAATACGTTGTAGGCGACCCAAATCTAAGCGACACGTATTTGTTTTCTCAGCCGAAATTCGGAAATTCGACTTGAAGAAGTAAAATAAACCCTTAAAGTAGGGGGTTTCAATCGTCCAAATAGCAGTTTCATGTACTCGCGCTTATTTTTCGCAAACAAAATGTGTATCAATTTTTTGTCAGGGGGGATGATGCAACATTCATTTCGGGTGGACTCGGAAATCTAATTTTCGGGGTCGCACTATCCCCTGGAATCAAACTTTTTCTCATTCGAAATTCAAATTAACGCCGATAATTCTGAAAAAAATATGTAACATACAAAAGACAAGGCTAAGATCGACTTGTTTTTCTTTTTTTGGATATCCCATAAATTAGGCGGTTGCGACCCCTAAAATGAACTTTTTCATAACAGATCCAGATTGACGCCGAAAACTTTCGGAAACATCTATTGTATGCTGGAGACAATGCTAGAGTCGACGTTTTTTTTTGTTTTTTAGATTTCCCACAAACTAGGGGGTTGCAACCTCTAGAGTTAACTTTTTTTCGACCAAATCAAATTCCACGTCGAAAATTCTAAAAAATATATCTTGTACACTAGAAAGGACATATAATTCAAACTGTTGTTCAACGTTGGAGTCGACCTATTTCTTTCTCTTTTGGATATTCCACGAAGTTGTTCGATACCATGCCACTCGAGTGTGTCCTTACACGACCCACCTGGATATTTCATGAACTGGGGGATTGTACACACTGAACTAATTTTTCTCATGTATAATCTACATTGACGCTAACAATTATAAGAGAAAATATGATATCTCTCGCGGAGTTGCCGGACGTAATATTACGTCCCTCTTACATACCTCTTACGCCCGTTGCATCCTCCTTACATACTATATGTGCAAGAAAAAAATGTAACGAAACGTAGCATTCTATTGCTCAAATGTCGTGAGAAAACCGTTCCTCGTGGTGAAAAGTTATAAACTCACACTGAATGCCACCATTAACAACGTGAACAAAAGTTTAATTTAATGAAAAATAGCTAAAAATATGAATATGCAAACAGTCGTCTGCTATACTGCTCGCGTGTGCGTCACGAATCGTCGCGTGAAATTCAAAACTGTAAAGTACTAGTCTCGAGTTTCAATGGAACAGCAAGCCCCATCAATATTTCCTCAAAAAATTAGTATTAGAATATACTGAATATTTTAAAAACTCCAAGGATTGTAATGACTTGGAAATTCATGAAAGTGATACAAATTTCAGAAATGTTATGAGTATTGATGAAAATTTCGACGATTGTGATAATTTTGGTAATTCGAAGATTTCATTTATTCATAATGGAAATTTAAATTTTCAACTTTTTTGGAAATAGGAATTTCATAGTTTTCGAAGTTTTCAGAGTTTTTGAAGTTGTAGTCAAAAATTTTTGATATTTGTGAGTTTTCTTAAAAATCGAATATTCTGAGATATTTTGAAACTCCAGTAAATTAACTTTTAAAATTTTGAGTGAATTTTTTGAACATTGATGTTTTTCTAATATGAAAATTTCGAGAAATTTGGGCATTTTGAAGGTTTATGGATTTTCCAAAATTTCAAAATTGAAAACTTTGAGAATTTCTCCAACTTGCAAATTTTTTGGGATTTTCAATGTTGTAGTAGATTTCTAAAATTGTTGATGTTTGTCGAATTTGAGAATATCCCGAAATATTGAATTTTTTTATTTCTTTGGATATTACAAAATTTTCAACATGCCCAAAACCAAAAATTTTGCAAAATTTCATAATTTCCAAAAATTTTGGGAATTTCCAAAGTAGTCAGATATTCCTAATATTTGTCATGTCATCAAAATTATAGGATTTCCAGAAATATAAAAATTGTATAACTTTTTAAAATTTCAAAAATTTCGAAACTAGCTGAAAATATTCAAAATTCTTATAGTCTAAGAAACGGTAAAATTCATCGAAATAGTCGAAAAACTTGAGATATGTTGAAAATTTTTGAACTAAACAAAAGTTTATCAAATTTGTGAAATTCGTAAAATTTTCAAAATTTGAAGGATATGAAAACGGCCTCCATTCTTAAGATTTTCGAAACTTTTTCAATTCTCTCAAATTTCTAGAATTTTTGGAATTTTCAAAATTTTCGGAGTACTAAAAATTTTCGGAATTTTCTAAATTGTTGAAAATCTCGAAATTTTCCAAATTATTGAGTTTTTCGGAATCTTGAGAATTCGTAAAATTTCTGTCATTTCGAGAATTCGGAAAATATTCTACAATGTCAAAATTTTTCAAACTTCCACAAATCCCTGAGATTTACGAAAATCTTTAAATTCTTGGAATTTTCTAAATTCTAATAACTTCCAAAATCCTTAAAATACTTCAAACTTCAAAAATTCTTAATATTAATAAAAATCTCGGGATGAAAAAATATTCCAAATTATAGTTTCTCGAAATGTTGAGAATTTGTAAAATTTTCGTTATTAAAAAAATGATAAAAATGTTATGAATTTTCAGAATTTTTAAAACTTCTTCACAACTTCGAAATTCCCAAAATTTCTGAAATTTTGAAAATTTTCTAACGTCCACAACGTGTAAAATCCTCGAAATCCTTCAAACTCTGAAAATTCCCAAAATTGTCAGAAATTCCAAAATGTCTCAAATATTGAAAATTATCAAGTTTTTCGAAAACTTTGACACTTGTGAAAATCAGTGTTGTTTCACTATCTTTCTCGAAATATACTTTTTTGCAATGTTCTAAATTTCCCAAATTTTTTAGAATTTATTTCGTAATTTCCATGGCTGCGTGCTTGTTCATAACATTTCTTTTCCAATAAACTCGATCATACAAAACACTTACAAAATGCGCGATTTTTCATGAATTGATTAAAAAAAACATTTGCAAGACAATATTTCGTATAAAAGTCCAAAATTTATAACAAGATACGTTTTCCTAAAATTTCTTCATAAAAATCGCACATTTCATCCAAGTTATAAAATCGACTTCGTAAATTTCACATCATCAAAATGCATTTCACGAAATTGTGCGTATTTTTGTACATTTTTATTTCCGAATTCGTAGACGATTCCGAGCATTTCGAAGCTGGGAAGTGCAATCTCGTGCGATAACACTCGTACTTACGAATGTAAAAAGAAAAAAATTTCGCGAGCGGACGTTTTTTCCTTCAAAAAATGGATTTAAAATCGTTATGGAGTATATCCAGTCTCAGGGAAGTCTATGTGTATTCTCGATAGTGGCGTAACTGTAAAAACTGAGGTGAAATAATATTTGTACATTGCATTCGTTTTCGTTTTCTCCTTGCATCGCGATAGTCTACAATAAGCATGCGTACATGTAGTAGGTGCTCGAAAGAAATGTGTCAACAGAGGATTGCATAGTTATAATGTACATTTATCCTTAGCGGCGTGTCCTACCTTGTATTTATATACATACTACCATACGTACGTACGTGTATTACACATACATATGTGAAATTTGAATGTGTTGGACGTTACCATTGCTTCGAGATAAATTAAGCGGAGTTGAAGCTACAGATATATTTTATTCCCGACACTTGAGTTTCATGTAAAGTAATGGTAAATACAGAAGTGATTTTAAAAGATTATCGTTGACTGATTTTATTGTAGATTTAATTCGTGTTTTCGACGCCAGCGCCGAAATGTTTCCCCGAAAGCGGCAGTTTTTGGAACTACGGGGATAACGGAAAAACTTACGTGGAAGTGAAGAAGAAGTTACGAAATTTATCTCTTGGCGGCGCTGGTAGAGAATCGACACTAGCGCCGAAATTTTTTAAAAATGGCGATTTTTGGTACTAAAAAATTCAAAAATATTTTGGCGATTTCATAGTTCTGGAATCGGACACTTTTTGAGAACATTTTGGCGCTAGTGTCGATTTTAGTATCAGCGCCGCAGCAGCGGATTTCGGGACCATTTTTTCAGTTTCGAATGAAGTTAAGACCAAAATTTATTTCGACATCGGTGAATTACGCAATTCTTCGAACTATTTTCACATTCAAGGTTCCCATGCATAAAAACACGTTTGAAATTGATTAAACGCTTATCAACTATTAGAAAACGATAAATTAAGGTGAACATGTAATTAATAATTCAATAAGTAATTCATTCAAGTAGACTATAGAGATGTACAATGTATGATACGTCTAATGAATCTTGTGAAATCCTCCGCATTTCACAAGTTTTTAAAGTTATTATTTTTTTTCGCTTCATTCTATTTTTAGATTCTCGTTTTTTCGCCCTCATGGTCTTAAGGGAAAAAGGAGATGATAATAAATTTTCTAGTGAAAATCATAAACCCGCAAAAATTTGCAAGGGTATTCAATTTTCGCAAGAATTTAAGAATCATCTTAGTATTTTTTTCAAAATTTTGTGAATTCAAAACACATGTATCGAACAATATGTATGGAACTTAAGTAAAGATTCGTAAAATTGCACTTTTTTGAATACAATTAATCATTATCAAGATTCGCATTCATCTGTTCTCAAGGTTCAAAATTTACACGATTTAACATTCGTCATTATTGATTTATGATTATCGTTTTTTTTCAAGTTTGGCAATTCAGATTTTTCATTTGCAATTTGAAGAAATTCTCTTCAATTTTTCTGTCTCAATTTTTGAATCCTCCAGAATTTAAGGATCAAAGTTCAGATTATGTATACATCAAATTATCATGTTATTTTGCCTATAAAATAGTTGAATAATTTCTACATTTTTGAAGGGTATTATAATGTGTCGAACTCACCCGCGTGTTCACAGCAACAATTGTTTGTCCACTTGAAATTATTGCGACAAATTCAATTATACAGGGTGTCCCAAAGTCGCCGGAACTCTCAGAAATTGTTGATTCCTCATCGAATTGTAGGACGATTTTTCTTCCGCAATTTTTTGTTTTGCGCAAAATCCGAAAAGTTATTGAAGATTTCAATCAGCTAATCAGCGCGCGCCATTATCATTGACCATGAACGGTTACCCAGAAAGAGGGAAGCCGGGTGTCTATGTTCTATTTTTCTCTAGTAATAGTGCGCTCTGATTGGCTGATTTCAATCGTTAATAACTCTCTCAATTTTGCGCAAAACGAAAAATTGCAAAGGAGAAATAGTCTTAGAATTCGATAAGGAATCCACAGTTCTCAGAAGTTCCGTCGACTTTGGGACACCCTGTATTGACAACATCCATTCAATCGCGAATTGTATTCAATTCATTAAGTACTTCTAATGAATTTGACTCATGAATCATTTTTAACTTTCGGTCAAACGTGGCAAATTGTAATTTTTTTTTTATCTAATTTTTTCCTTTGTTGAAAATTTTTACGAAGATAGTTTCTTTTTATACAATGTTTTTTATTGAAGAAACGAAAATTTCTACACATCCTGATGGATCTGTCGTTTCCGCCAGAATGGCATTCTAATAAAAGTTTTCGAATATATTTTCCAACGGGGATTTTTCTCTAAAAGTCGATTGCGTAACAAATTTTGTTTGAGGCCAGCCACGTTTATTGATCCCCGAGAGAGCGGCTGGTCCGAACAAATTAGGGTCTTTATGTACTATTCGGGCCCAGGGTCAGGCACGGGAATAAAAATTACTTGGCTCGGGGAAAGAGGAAAACTCCGAGAGATAAATTTTCCTTTGTCACGGAGCCGACTGTCGACTTCCATGGGGGCGGGTCAGGTTATAGATTTTTGTACTCGTCACTGCGAGATTGGGCCTTATTTTCTCCCTCTTAAGCTTAAGTACATTTTCCCCCTAACTCAAATGTGGATCGGGTGAAGAACCGGAAGATGGAACTCGTTACCGGAGGCGAAAATTTTACCACTCTTTGGTCGTCCAACCTTCATACTATATCCACGAATACCTACTTTCGACCACTCTTTGGTCCTTCTGGTATATGTTACAAGGCTGGACGGTCTGGGCGAAATTGTCGTGGATCACCTTTCCGTGGTCCCTGCTGAGTGCATCAGATCGCTGTGCGGGTCCGCCTGCACAGCGCGATGTTGTAGCTAAGCATCCATATCCCGACTCGGCTACCCCGCATTCAGTCTTGGTTTTCCTGAGCACGCTCTGGGCGGTGGTTTGTGGCGGATGAAATTGGGGATAGATTTTCAGATGATTTTTCACTGAAAAGCTTCTAAGCTCAGAAAACATGAACACAAGACATATTATAGTATTAAGAACGAAAGTTCACGTCTGGAAGGAAGAACTCCATGGAATGGATGCATTCGCCTGGCCATACAGACAAATAGAGCGACCACGCGAACGGCACGAGAGTGACTGCAAGCGTGGAAGCAAATTTCGCCAGTGGCATCAGTCCAAGAGGAGCTCGTTTGCGCCGTAATGGCCCTCAGACATAAATATTAATCAGAAAATTAAATTTAAAGTCGATCCATGGATAAACAGTTGACGTTAAGGAAGACCATGAGTCTAAACAGAAGTCAATAATTTTTCAGAATTAGGACCGCTGATATGCGCAAGCGAGGAGCAGCGGGATAGAGATGACATAAGTTTTTTTTTTTAACCCAAAATATGTGGACAGAATTGTAACTGTGACGAAGTTTAGAAGAGTTCAGAAGAGTTTAGTAAAATACTTCCCCTGAAACTTAAATAATTGGCTCACGAATTTTACGTTCCGACGAGACTTGTATATGAATCGGTGAAGTTTTCCGTCATAATTAGAGTTAGAATCAATTAACGAGTGGTTATCCTTATAGGGACGTACTCCACACTCGACAATATGCAAATTTTTGGCCCCAAATTACTCTAAGAGAACAAAACCAATCAGAAAAAAAATAAGAAACAATTTTGACGAGGTTTCACCTCGTCACAAAAGTTATCAATTTTCGAAAAAATTTTGCAATTTCCGTTCCCTTTTGTTATGAAAAATTCGGACCAGCATTAAAATCTAGTAAAAAATTATACCTTTCCGTTGGAACTTGAACGGAGATCCTCCAGAGCTTGGTCGGAGAGTTATAACCGTATAAACAATAGCTTTTAGTTGTAAAATAGAATAAAACATTGAGATTCCAATTCGCAAGTGCAAATTCAATTGTTTATGATACTAAATACTCTTGGCTAGGGAATCTATGTGCATTGGTTGTTCGGTTAGCCTTGTAAAAAATCTTACGCTCAATGACAAAAAGTCTCTCGCGCTAACTGCATAACAAATAACTCATAGACTATAACAATTGGAAGGTCGAATATGATAGCACTCATTGCATAGCTATGGAACTATCTTCTATTGTAAAAAGCAAGACATGAAATCGATTATTCATAATCTTATAGCAATTTCAAACTTTTATCAATTTTATAAATCATTAATGGTTAGCTGATAAACAAATAACGTAACGACATTGAAAAAAACAGAACCTTATAGGGAGTTTCCCGTTCTACAACTTTTATCAGAAAACTTTTGGTCCTAAGCGCCTTCGTTTTCGCCAATTCACGTTTTTATCAGAAAAAACATGGTTTTTCAACTCACGCCCCGCTCCCCGACCCGAAGCTTAATGAAATCGTTGTCCAATTTTGGTTTCTATTGTTTCTACAATGCTGAAGAATGTCATCACCAATTTTGAAAACTGTACCAATTTTCATATAATATAGGCCAAAGTCTGCTAATCCGATTGCACTATGAGTCTCGCGCGAGCTGGCGAGTTTCTTGGACGATAGAATTCTGCTGAGCGAGCGGCATTTTGACCCTCATTTCATGATTTATTTGCGTGAAATGAAATCGTGCGTGCAATAGTTACACTTCGTAGAGAAAAAGTGAAAAGTGAAACCAGTGCTGGACTTTCCGTCGACTGTACGGCCTTATGAAGAAATTTTTGAAACGCGCTATTCGCGCTATAAAGAAGAAACTTCGCTGGTCCGATGTGCAGCCACTTGAAGCCCTTGGAGGGACTAACGCGAGGAGTCTTTTGAGTCATCAATGCTAAACGGTCATCGCAGTGGCGGGCGGCTTGAGTGTTTTGCCGGTGCGAATGAATTTGGCACAGCACGGCCGACTCCTAAGGGCTTGTCCTGCTCCGTGGCGATTCTTCCTTGGGTTTGATTCATTGAACTTGTCGATGCTGGCTGTTACCGGCGGTTCCTTCCGCCTATATCTGTGACGGTGTCCTGTGACAATGGCTGGAGTTCCGTGATGGATAAGTCAATAATTTATGGTATTCTAATGTTTTTTGGTAAAACCAATCAGTGTATGGTTTTGACGAACGTTTGGCCGAGAGTGCCGTGAATTATTTGGGATTTACTGGGAGGAATAATTGGTTGAGCTTGGTAAGAGCCAACAGAAAGGGTAAAAACATTTTTGGAATTTGTAAGAGCGAGCTCATGGAGTTTCGAGAAAAATTAATGTTGGCGATAATGTAGAATAACGTCCTAATTTATTTGACGGATTTTTTGATTGTAATAACGAAGGTCTTTCCGCAGTTCATTCCCTTAATAGGCCTAAATAGTCAGTATCTAAAAAACTCACTCGTTGTTAATCAAGTCCTGCGCGCCGTCGAGGGGAGAGCAGGAACCAGGTTCGAGCAATTTAATTAAAACACGTCAAAACGGGCCTAAATTTGAGTGGGTGGTCAAAGCCTTGTGGTGAACATTCATCAATCAATTATGGGAGGTTATACTATTTGCCCATAGGCGCCGATTAGCAGGGGCTGGGACATTTGATTGTCTATGATATTTGTGATGAATTTTGATGCTTTCTTGAATCAAGTTTGTGAATCAGGGTGTTGGTCTTTGAGGGAAGAAAGTAACATATTCCATTATTTGTGCGGTTGGCGGTTCGCGGCGGTGAGAATTTATGTTGAACTCGTTGAGTTTTGATGTACAGAAAATGATTGGGACATTTCAATTTCGAAAGAATTGAGTATTTGCGACATCGATGGGGAATTGAGATGAAAGGACTTTCTTGAAATTGTAGTTTATCCTGAGGAGTTAATATTTATATCATTCTCGCAATTCAATTAAAATTATAATTGTTTTATGACTTAGATTTCAGGTGTTGAAATTTGAGAATTGTAAATGTTGTTGTCCCAATGCTTATCGAGTACCAAAGCCGCTTCAAATCTGTTAATAGAACTCGAGAAAAAATATAAAATTTAGAGTTTTAGAATTGAAATGTCAAACTTTGAAGTGTGAAAATTTCCCGGATCGACAATCAGTGTATAATATGTGGAAATTCGGACATTGAAATTTCCGATTTGGAGAAAGTAATGTAATTTCCATCATAATTTGAGAGCGGATGGTTCATGGCGGGCGGCAAGTTTACTACTGTCGTTCAAGTTGATAACAGCTTGCGAATGATCACGTGACTACCTGTGTATTGGACCGAATGAGGTCAGTTCTCAGAATCTAGTCTTAAGAGGTGACGACCTTGTCTAAAATATATAGCCTAGTGTAGGCATTCCAAATTTGTGAACTATAGCTGCACCGCTGGGTGACTTGACAAATGTTCGTGTTAGACGCCAGAGGTCAATTTTTGTGGCAGTGAGCTGTTAATCGTTTCTCAACCGTATGCAGTCAGTGAGGCTGCGGTTTGAGTAGTGAGTGAGACTACTTGGCTTGTTTTAGCGCCTTTGGCGTGGTGACTTATAAGCTGCAGCGTGACTGGGGGGGGTGGGGGGGGTTAAGGGGGTGGGGGAAAGTTCGCGTGTTCCCTTTAGGGGGGTTTCCCCACCGCGCCCCCCCCCCCCCCCCCCAGCCAGGCAGTTATCAATGATGATTTGACCAGGCGGGAATTACACCTTTTAGGACGATTGTGGTGATTTGTTCGCATTCAATGAATTGAGACCGTGACGACTAATTTGTTCTGTTGTTTATTTTCTTTCCATTTGTATTCCCAAGATTTTCGCGCCAGCCGGGGGGGGGGGAGGGGCGGAGAGATCGAGTGATAATAATAATAATAATGTTTATTTATGATTTGTTGCAGCTGAAGCAAGGACGCTTGAAAAAAAGTAAAAATGTGTTGTCGATAAACCAGTGGTTAGGTTAATCTATTTTATCATAAATAAGAGACCTACTGTGAGGTGACTTACGCGTACTGCCAGTTCATGTGTTTCCTACAGATACTATGCCACCTATAAGGTGTGACCTATCACTGTTCATGGGTTTGTCTTATAATTCGGGGTCCTTTTACGAGATTTTCTAAGAAAACAACCGAAATAAGGCATCAGAGTTTCGAGTTGATCTACGTGAATTGACGATGGGATTTAGCAAGTTAAGTTGACTGTGCACAGATATGCGTGAAAAAAAATTTAGACAGTGGTTATTGGTTTACTACGTGATTTAGCGTGTAAACGATTTGTGGGAGTTTTGGAGTGGAATGGTGTAGCAGACTTCATAAGCCCGAGTTCAAGAACTTTACAAGGGAAGCGTCATCTACATCGTAGAGTGAAATTGTATTAGTATTTTGTTGAAAACTCTATCGGTTCATTGTGAGCGATTCGTATGCAAAAATGTTAAAATTTATAAAACATAACTAGTGAATCTCTGTGAGGGTGAAAATTCTTAAGAAGTGTAATTAAACGACCTCGAAAGTAAGTTGTAGCGATAAGACCGGTAACTTGTTCTATGATCATAACGAGTATATGTGTACCCGTGAATTGCGTGTGCACACATTTAGTGTGAACGTGAGGATATACAGTCCACTGTTGGTGACTAGAATGAGCATGAGTTTTGCTTCAGTGACGAAGCAAGGGGGGCGGTTTGTTTCCACCAGAATGGCATTCAGATAAAAGTTTTCGAATATATTTTCTAACGGGGATTTTTCCCTAAAAGTCAATTGCGTAACAAATTTTGTTTGAGGCCAGACACGTCTATTGGTCCCCGGGAGAGCGGCTGGTCCGAGAAAATTAGGGTCTTTATGTACTATTCGGGCCCAGGCTCGGGCTCGGTCCTAATAGGCGCGAATGAAAATTCCTTGACTCGGGGAAAGAGGAAAACTCCGAGTCGGGGAAAGAGGAAAACTCCGAGTGATAAATTTTCCTTTGTCACCGAGCCGACTGTCGACTTCCATGGGAGCCGGTCAGGTTACAGATCGTTTTGTACTCGTCACTGCGAGATTGGGCCTTATTTTCTCCCTCTTGAGCTCAAGTACATTTTCCCCCTAACCCAAATGTGGACAGAATTGTAACTGTATCGAAGTTTCGAAGAGTTTTTGGAGTGAGCCCCGCGCGAGCTGGCGAGTTTCTCGGACGATAGAACTCTGCCGAGCGAGCGGGATTTTAACCCCCTTTTCAAGTAGAATAATTAGCTTCATTGTATGTGGTTTTGCCGTTTGGCCTTTTCTACTTAGGGAGCCAATTCCCTATTGGCTCAAATCTGTGTTCGATTCTTATTTTACCCTTCCCTCGCTAACGGGACGTGTGTGTCCGGTCGCGCATCAAACAGGGACCGGCAACGAAAATTATTAAGCACGAGCTTTTTCAGTTCCTTTTTATACAATGTTTTTTATTGAAGAAACAAAAATTTTTACAATCCCTGATGGATCAGAAGGAACGCAAAGGGACGTTCCCTTGCGTCCGTTCATAACACGAAAGAGACACTAGAAAGTAACACTGAAGAAACTCTTCAAATAATTCAAAAAAAGGTCCATACACCCTCCATTTGTTAATATTATACTGGTTCTAGGTAGTATGTACATTTTGGATGGTTTTTACCATTAAAGTAACATGTTTTCACATTGTGTACTGGCATACAGTTTGAGTATATTCAGGGCCGTAGCAAAGAATTCGGCCCCGGGGGGTGGGGGAAGGCGAATGATTTTAAAATTTCGATCATGAACCCAACATTCTCATATTTCCAAAAATTCGTAATCTCAAAGTTGTAAAAAAACTCAAAATCATCGAATCTCACGACATACTTCAAATTTACCGAAAAAATCGAATTCTTGAATTTTCTGACTAATTTAAAAAATTTTTCTTTTTCGAAAAATTTAAAGTATTGAAAAATATTCTGGAAATTCCGACATAAATTACTATTTCCAAATGATCGGACAGTTTGAAATTATGTAATGTTCCGAATTATTGAACATGTTGAAAAATGTACAATAAACTCACATTTTTTAAATCTTTTCAAAAACTCCAAATTTTCAAGTTTCGTTTAGAACATTAGAATTTTGATAATTTGCGAAAAACTCGAATTATTGGAAAAAATTCAAAAATCTGGGAAAAATATTAAAAATCACAATTTTTCTGGAAAATTAAAATTTAAGTCATGAATTGGAAACTGAATGATTTTGTGAATTACTCATACATAATCTCTATGATTTCAAATTTCATAGAAAAACGTCAGGAAACTTCTCAATTTTCAAACAAACTCAAATATCTTCAGATTTCATAAAATAAAAATTGCTCTGTTTTTCGGAGAACTCAAATTACGTCAATTTTCAAACGGACACAACAAATTCATATCATTCGAGATATTTGACGTTACAAATTTTTCAAAAAATCGGGTTCCAAAAATTTTCGAAAAACTGCGAACGTTCTAGTATAGGTATTTTCTGAAATACTAACATCTTTTAAATTTCCGGAAAACTTACAGTCTAAAGTCTATTAAAAGACAGGCAATTAAAAATTTTATCAGGTCATTCAAAATGAACATTTTCCAATTGTTCGAAAAAAGTTTAATTCCAAAATTATCCAAAAGATTGAGTATTCTCAAATTTTTGGTCAACTTGAAATGTTCAGTTGCTATATGGGAATACTCAATGTTTCAAGAAGTTAGAGAAACTTACAATATTAAAATCTCTTCGAAACTCGGGATTCTAAAATTTTCTGAAAAACTCGACTATTCCTCTAATATTTTGAGACATCTGCAATTCTTACATTAATTACTCTAATGAGTTAATAATAGTTTTCAATTATTCTGGCAAACATAAAGTCTACAAATTCAAATAAAATTGGGAATTTTGAAATTTTGAATTTCTCGAAAAATTTGATTATGTCAGTCTTTCGAAAAACTTAAAAATTTCGAATAACCTAAATACTTGATTTTTTTCCGATGTTTCAAAGAAAGTCAATATTTTCGAATATTTTTTGAAGACTGAAATTTGGAATTTTTTAGAAAATGAAAATTCTAGAATTCCTAGACAGATTAAATGAATTTTAAAAAATAACTAGGAATTGGAAACATAAGCTGGTCCTATCTGACGCGAGTTCGCTAGTTACAGTGCAATAATGTCGTGACCGTGAAAATTTTTCATTTTCAAGATGCGTCGTACATATTTTCGTATTATTGAGCTCATCGAAGGTAAAATCCGTTTCAAAGTGATTTTTATTGAACATTACAGAAATTGTCATTCGGAAAAGATACGAGAACAAAGGATGATAGTCGAGGTAAAAATTGTACTCATCTGTTTTTCGATGTAATCGACAAGACGATTCTATTCCCTACATCATGAAATAATGAATTTTAATCATTAATTAACATTTTCTTTATCAAAGAGTAAGTATAATAAACAACTTGAAAACTTTCCACCGAATATCTATTTTTATGAACACAAAAAACTAATTTTTCGATAGTTATATGTACTGGCGATTAAGAAAAAAAATTGATGGTTAATACGCTTACTCAAACATAATAGTTGACAAAATTGTTTGTAAGTACGTATAATAATTACGCGAGAATCACAATTTTTATTCCTTTCTTCATTTCATAATGGATATGAGGTAACAGTGTAATTTACATCATGTACAATTCCATTGTTTCTTTAAGCTTTTGAACATTATTATGATCATTATGCCATGAACCCCCGCAATTTTCCGTGTATATAAACGCGGCTTCATCCAGCTTCATCCTACTCTTATCTGGAGAATTTCGCTGTCTACACATACCTGGTGAGTTCCAACTAAATTAATTCATCGCACAATTTTGCGTCACGATGCTTACATGTATATTCATAATACATATCATCTATATAATATTCTGTTTTCATTCTTGAAGTACTGAAAAAATTGTCATATTTCTCTTTGTTGATTTTGGTTCCAAAGAAACTATGAAAAATCGCAAATTTTTCTAAAATTCAATTTTTGAATAAAATGTGCAGTTTTTATCAAAAATTTTCTCTATATAAATACGAGATTCATGAAAAAATTATTTTTAACAAATTTTTTACAAAATAACTTTATAAAAATCGCTCATTTTACAGAAATTTCATAAAAGTTTTATAAAATCGACGGCATGAAATGTTCATTTATTAATCAATATTATGCATTAATTGTATAAGTTGCTTTTTTTTCCACTAGAATCACTAGAGTAAATCTATGAGAATTGATAGAACTTTATAGGAATTCACGTAAATGTGAAGGAGTCAATTGGAATGTTGAGGTGTGAAGATTTTCGATTTACGAAACATGAAATGTATATAAGAACAATACACAATATTTATTTAGGGAAATTACAAATATTTTTAATTCAAGTACTTCAAGTTTGAACTTGCAAATGTGAAAATAATTAGGATTACCATACAACATTTACAATGTTCATATTTTTAAAGTTAATTTTACACAGACTCTAGATACAAATTTTGAACCATACAAAGTTTAAAATCCGAAATCAATAAATTGCAGTTCGAAAGCCTCGAAACTGAAGCATTCTGAATTATGAAGAAAGTGAATTTCAAATATGGAAGTTTTTTTAGTAATTCTAATTCCAAAACTTCATGTTTTTTTAAGTATAACATAATTATTGGTAACATTACACTTGGTAACAATTTTGGTTTAATGTGATATGAATGGAAAGATAATTATGCATCCCTCTGATATCTGCATACATTGGACCATCTTGGATGACTCATTCTTTTGCGTTGTTTGTCATCGTAGTTCGTAGCGTAGTCGTTCGGTAGGTTAGCTAGAATTCAGTACACTGCGGAAAAAATAGTTTGGAAACTAAATGGCCCGTTTAGACTCTAAACGATCGCCGTTTCGGTATTTGTCCGAAACGCTCTCCGTTTAGAATCTAAACGGCGGTCCGTTTTGTTTTCTGCCGTTTAGAAAGCAAACGGCGCCGTTCCAAAACTAAACGGCTCAGCGTAGAAAATAGACGGAGCTGTTTCTTTCCATCAAAATGAAATTTCTTCCTGGAATTGAGGGAAGGGGCCTCACTCGCCGTAAGCACCCATGATAAGAACCGCTACATCCAAAAATGTAACGTTTGAGGGGTCATGCGTTACAAGTGACGCGTTACTTCTAAACCCTGATTTCTGGAATCCTGCAGTATATTATACGTATCTTCAGACTTCTCCCGTGCAGCATGTTATATGGAGTGGGGTTTGGAAAGTTATGAGGTTTTTGTAATCATTATAAGCAAGGAAAACTCACATGGTTATCAAGATAAGTACATTTATTTTCGAGAATCGTATAATTTATGTTATACGCAAATATTTCTAATTAAACATTTTTCGAAGTACACGATGTAAGTTTTGTCATCGGCAGCAATTTTCTGCTTCTTTATAAACATAAACTCGAAAGTTTCACTAACGGACACACATTTCCATTCGTGCGAAGGTTCGATGCAATACGCATGCAAATAGTTATTAATAGTTATTTCACTTCATGAGTGTTGATGATCGCTACATATAAAGTTGAATTTGACTTCTATGAAGCGATGATCGACACTGAAGTGAAATTTCACTCAATCAGAGTGGATTATTTTTGAAGTTCGAGTGGA
>JAPYZK010008854.1:0-10457 GCA_030522785.1 Platygaster equestris | reverse complement strand
GATGTGAAAAAATTACCGCAATCGAGAATAAGGATAGTTTGTCAAAAAATCCCTACGAGTTTTCATCGGCTAAAATTTTGCTGTAATGAGCGTGAAGAAAATTCGGACGAAAAATAGAAAGAATTTTTTCTTGTTTTCCTCCCATAATCATTAAGTTTTTCAATAGGATGAACGGCGCCGTTTTCGTGTTCTTTCGTTCAAAATTTTGGGATAATTTGACGGCCAGCGAACGCGCACGTTTCGTGACCATTAAATCTACGATCGTTAAATGTTTTTCTTCGTTGGAAATTTTCGGACCATTTGACGGTCTACGAACGCGCGCGTCTCGAGCCCTGTTACGCCAGAGAATCGTTTTTACGTCACTAAGCGATAAAAAATTTACTGCGTTGCAAAAATTTGTATTTTATTTTTTTGCGTTGGAATTGTAAATGAAGCCTTTATAGTGGTTTCAAGTCCCAATTTGATTTATACTGAATAATTACGCGTAAAGTTTTTTTCAGAATAATAAACAACTCGACTGGCGAATTTGTAAAAACTAAATACGCAATTCCCAGACGAACCAAGTCAGGGGCCAATGCAGAGGGGGTTTTAGGGGTTGAAACCCCTCCCGAAGTTTGAAGGAGATTCACTGTATTTGTAAGTAAAATGATTAGAAATGTAGGAGTGAAAAAAATGTGGGCTTTGAAATCTTAGAGATTTAATATTTCGAACTTTTAAGTTCGTGTAAAATTATACATGTATTTCGAAAATTAGAAATTTCAAAATTACAATCTTTGACAAAATTGTTAAAATTTTTAATACTCCAAAACTTCCAAAAATCATGAAATGTTTAAAAATTCGGTGTTTTGAATTTCTTATAATTCCAGAAATTTTATTAACTTCCACATGTTCAAGTAATCCGAAAAAACCGAAAATTTTGGAAATTTCGAAGATAACGAAAGTCTTGAAACATTACCAAACTTTTGTAACTCCAGACAACTCGCAAATATGTCAAAATTTGCTAATTCCGAAATTTTAACGATTTCAGTGATTTCAAAAATTATAGTAATGTTGGATAACCTATTTAATTATATGTTCGTGTGACGATTGCCTAATGACCTCAAATTCGATATTTCTATTTCTAAAAATTCGCGGCCTAAAAATCTATTTTTCTACCGCATCGGACACCCTAATTCGGTTCGGATCCCGAAATATTCGTATAGTATATAAGCAGCGACACCATAGAAACGCCAGAGAGAACGAATCGAGCGAGCAGTAACCAAGTCAATCTGTACTTTTGAATTTGAATAAACTAATCAGTGAGTGAGTCTACGTGTAATTCATTGACAAGAATCCAACAGTAATTTTTAAAATTTTTTGAATTCCAAAAACTTTGAGAATTTCGGAGATCTCGGAAATCATTAAAATTTCTAAAACTTTCTAATTTCTTGAAGAATCTAATAAACCTAAAAAAACGGAGCATTTTGAAGATTTTGAGAATTCATAAAATTTTGTCAAGTCCAAATATGCCAAAAATTATACAATTTTTGAAAATTCAGAAAATTTCAAATATTTTTAGAATTCCAAACATTTATTATACATTCAAAGGTCTAAGTATTTCAATATAATAAGAAAATTTAGAAAAATTGTGGGAATTTCGAATATTTGGAGATTTAAAAAATTACGAGAATATCAAACATTTCAGAAATTTTGAGAATTACGAGAAATTCTAAAAATCTAAGAATCGCAAAAATTACGAAAATTTCAGAAATTCCATGAATTCCGAAAATTGACAAACATTTTTTTCTAAAACCCCTCCCGAAAATTTTTTCTGCGTCCGCCCCTGAACCTCGAATAGCTAATTTAGGCCATCAAATCACGCGAAAAAGAATAAAAACAGCAAAGAACCGAAACAAACCGAATTTAAAAAAAAACCATGGCCGAACTAGAGTATCAGCGTATTGGGTTAAACCTTACGAAACATCAGTTTACATCCATACAAAAAATAAAAAATAAAATTATCTGAATCCTGATAGTGAATAGCTGTTTTGGAAGGCTTATGGAATTCGGACAAATTGTGAAATATGAGCTTCCGAAAACGAGCAATTCGTCCAAAAAACGCCGACGTAGACAAGTTTCTAATGACGCAAATTTTCGGATGTCGAAACCGACACCCTGTAACTGTTTGCAGGACAACCAATACGAAGATCGAAACCGTACATTTTCGAAAGAAAAAACTGTCAGAGGGGATATTCAACAAAGTGAATTCTCCAAATCTTCATTTTCCTTAAACGTTTACTCTCGTGCTAAATGACGCACGAAGAGGATAAAATTGAAAAATGAGTGAGGTAATCGAGTTTTTCCTTATCTAGATGATTTGGGTAAGGAAGTTGGCTGAGGCAATCTCGTCGAAGATGAAATTATGAATTGTTCCGTAATCATTTCGTAATTGTGAAAATTTATGTCATAAAAGAAGTAGAATGTTCAAGATCATTCAATTTGAAATATCATTAAGATTCCTGGGAGTAGAAATTGTAACGTTTTGCTTTTGTGAGTCACTTAGAAACTTGAAAGTTTTTTCAGTAATCGAAGTATGATGTTGAATATTTATTTTGTATACATTAATATAATATGCTTGACGTGAATGATAATAAGATTGATTTTTTGACAGTATTCCTATTGAACATGATCTAAACTTTTTTTCATTACAGAAGAATGATCATTATCACGGTCAACGAGTCCTTAGATGATTATGTCATACATAAGGTAACGAGGAGTAACAATGCGAAGAGAAGGGCAAAAGCATGACTTTTTTTATTTTACCTCTATGAAGTCCAGTTTTTCTTATTTATATAACACAATTAACCGGATGAGTGAACAGTCATTTTTTTTCTCTTCGCATACTTTGTTTATAGTAATTAAAAAGAATAATTATGAGAAATAATTATCGGTTCTATGACTCGAAAGAAGTTCAAAATTCAGTTTTCCTAGTTTTGGACTGTCGGAATTAGATTTACACCTTCAAGTTTTCAAAGTGTTAAATTTTATGAACATTGAAACTAAAGTCGGAGGTTTCGGTTTTCAAACGTTCGGATTCAGAAACCCTAGTGATTCTAACTTTTAAAAGAACCTTATGAAAATTTTTTATAAAAATTTTGCATAAAAAAAAATTTATAACAATTTTTTATAAAAAATAAATTCATAACAATTTTTTATAAAAATTTTTGAAAGGTCGGTTTTATAAAAGTTTTATGAAATTTGCATTTTTTATAGAGTAGTTTTATAAAAGTTTTATGGAAGAAATTTTTCTTATAAAAATTTTCTTTAAACATTTTTAAAAATATGCAAAAAATTTTCTAACCTTTTCTAAATCATTTTGCTAATGTATATATCATTTTTCATCAGCTTATGAGGCTTTAGCTCAAATTTCGTTTCGGAAGAAATTTAAAAGTTTTTTGGAGGCAGAGGTATTTGAACTTGTGACCTTTGCATCAGAGATCCGACAGTCAACTTTCTCGTCCATCAAGTCTATGTCAATTTGGATGCTTATTTTCAATTTGAGTTGACATATTTTCAAATCCTATAAAATCATATGTTTTTACGTTTTATAATTGCTAAGACACGTTATGAACATGATTTTCTATTCCCTTGTGTAACAAAAACGTATCAAATATTACTATAAGAGAAATTCCTTACATCAGGAAATTTTTTTTATAAAAATATGGAACTTTACATAGAAATCACGAAGTTTCTATAAAAATAAAGGTTTTATAAGAAAATTAGGAGGCTTTCAATTGTTTTTATGAAAAAACAGAGAAATTGTATGAAAATTTCTACAGATTTTATAAAAAAATCTTTTTTATACAGTTTTATGAAACCACTTTATAAAAATCGAAAATTTTATATAACTTTTATAAAATCGATCTCATAAAAAAAACGAATTTTTATGAATAATTCGCTGGTTTTATAAAAATGTTGCCTGTTTTTATAAAAACTACAATCACTAGGGAAGTTTTCAAGTTTTGACATTTTCTGCATTAAAATGTTCGATTTCGAGATTGCAATGCAAGATTTTTATTTTCGAATGTCGAATATGGGAAATTTTCCTGTGCAAGTTATCTGATCTTTATGAAATCAAAAAATTATTAAAATTAGAAAACCAACAGATGAACTCATTCTATGTAACGAATGTTGCAAATATATGTGAAATTCTTCTCCAACAGTCCAAAACGATTTTCCTCGTTTAATCCCCACTTTAAACGTCCAATCATCCAAGAGGCTGATTCAAATGCACGAAAGTACCGCTCAGATGGTCGGACGAAATCTCGTGTCGCGGTCGCGATCGCTCGGCTCCCCATTACCGCCAATTTTCGAATTTCAAATTTCTAAATCTCGAAAGAAAAAAATTTTAGACGTCCAATTTTACCGCAAAAATGACTCGACCGGTTCTTTTCGCGTGTGTCATAGTGGGCGTTTTTCAATTTTCCACCTGTCAGTTACAACTAAAAATGATACACGCGGTAAGATTTTTCAAATAAAAAAAAAAGGAAAAAAATAGTCTTCATTTTAATTACACTAGTGTTCATTTTTTTCAGGTTTTCCGACATGGCGAGTGCGAAATGGAATTTATTATAATTTTCTTGAATTACCATGATTTTTATGAAATTGTGGTTTTTTTAGGTGATAAAGTTCCTCATAAGGAGTTCCAAAATTATCCGAATGATCCGTACAGAAATTTTTCTTATCTTCCATTCGATGATGGCGATTTAACGAATGTGAGTAAAAATAAAAGATATAATCATTTTTTCAAAATGTTTAGTAACACGAATAAATGGCTATTTTTGAAATACGAAAAAACACAATGTAAAATTTTAGAAAGATTTTTTATGTTAATTGGGTCGTGCAAGAAATTATCTCCAGTGAAACAGTAAATGTACTAAACAATGATAAGGAATCTAACAGTAAAATGACGTAAAAATTGAGTTCATTTTGTTAGGACTTTTAATCTTGAGATCTACGAGTTGCAGAATTGATTATTTTATGGATTCCGGAAGAATGGTAATCAATGTTCATTGTTGAAAAAAGTTTCGAATTTCTGAATTCAAGTTTTGGATTTTTCTAAGTTAAAAATTCTGAATTTGGAGATATTCGGAGTTCAATTCTAGAATATGTCGGAAAATAACAATTTCGCATTTTTAATTCAAAACTGTCTGACAATATAATGAGATGTTGAAAACCGAAAATTGTTGATGCTATTTTTTGAATGTTTGAATTGAAAATTGGAAATTTTAGAATTTTTCGTGGCTTTTTTTATTTTATACAATTTATTTAATTGGTTAATATTTATTTATCATTTTATTTTTATTCATTCATTTTATCAGTTTCAATTTATTTCTTCTATAAGTTTCTATTTTATTAGTTTTTATTCATTCATTCTATCAGTTTCTATTTTATCAGTTTTTAGTCATTTTATCAGTTTATATTCTGCGTGTCTATTATAGTTTTATTTTTCATCCCTAAATCAAAATTATCAGTTTCTAAGGATTGTTAGCATTGGAGATCTATGTACAACCTAATTTTTGTTATTCTTGAATCAATTTTTTGAATTTTCAACTTTTGAATGATTAAAAATTTCACATTTCATAAATTCAAACTTTTTACCTGTACAATTTTCTACATTCCTACGTAGAAGTTCCTATTCCGAAATTCCAATTTCAAGTCGTACGTTTTTAATATTCAAACTGCGTATTGCGAATATTTTGAAATTTAAAGTTTAACATTTTAAAAATGTTTACTTTTCGAATTAACTTTCTGATATAACTATAGCAGATCGCAATCTCCAAGTGGAAATTTTCAAATTTCCAAACTTACGAATTTGGATTCTAGTTGAATTGAATTCAACTAGAGTTAAATTTAACGATTTAACTGGACTTGAATTTAATCTGCATTCAAATTAAAACTTACAGATTTAGATTGTAACTGGACCTTTTGAATGACTCGAATTAAAAACACTTTTCTCAAAACATTATACTCGCAAAAAAAACTACATTGAAGTAATTATCACATTTTTTCGGAAACAAACAAACATTCACTATTCCCCAAAAACCACATAAAACCATCAAACACACTTTTCTGCAACCCTCCAAAATCTATATCACTAAACGTTTCATTCGTTAATTAACCACTTCTAATTGTAAAATTCACGTTCGTTCGAACCTCGTCGTCCTTGATAACAAATCCCAACAATGCTCCGCAAAAATTCAGTGACGTGCAAAAAAGCGGAACTAGTTTTGTCACACTTTCCATTTATTTATCTGATTAATCGTGAGTAATGAAATTTCGATGTCACCGCAAACGCGAAATTTTCTCGCGAACGTTGATTAAACGGCGGATACCCCTGAACTTTATTATTTATGTAAATGTAATGCATAAAACATGAAAGGAGCGTTCGTGTCTTTCAATCGCGAAATTGCACAATTTTGCAGGAAGGACGAATGCGCGAATACAGAATAGGATTAATGCTGCGCGAAAGGTACGGGCAATATTTCGGACCGGATTATTTTCCTTCTTTAATTTACGGCCAAACGACTTCGGTAACGAGGTGATTCTGGATTCCAACGCATTTTGAACTTTTTTTACATTAACTATAAGAATTTGGGTTAAAAAACGTAAAAAATTAATACAATTACTTGAAAGATGATTTTTGAAGAATTTAATACGAACTTGCGAACGATCAAATTTTTGTTTGATGATTCATAATTTCAAACTTTTTGAGTTTTGCGCGAATTACTTCGGAAATGAAAATTCCAAAATATGAAATTTCAAAATTTAATGGGATTCTGATTTAAAAATGTTCTAATACGAAAATGTTTCAATACGTCCAGCTTTGAAATCAAGTTCCCTTATGGAAATTCCTCTTAACTTTTCAGGGTAAACACTCAATTTGAAGGTTAACCCTCAAATTTGGGGGTCAACTTCAACATTCGAGAGTTAATCCTGAAGTCGATATTCAACCCTGAATTTGAGTGGTCCAAAAGATCCTGGAGGACCCTTATCTAATTGAGGGCTAATCCTGAATATTTGAGTGTAATTTTTGTAAGGCTTGAGCACGTTTGATATAAAAATGATTACTTGAAAAACGAATTGTGTTAATTCAATATTGATTTTTAAGGACGAAAATGTCGCTACAATTAGTCCTTGCTGGGCTGTTTCCGCCGAGCGAAAAAACCACTTGGAATCGCGAGTTGCCTTGGAACCCAGTCGACTTCATTTCCGTTCCTTACCAGAAGGATTATATTCTCTTCGGACATTACTGTCCTCAGTACGTAATTGTCGCGCCATTTTTCATAATAACGAAATTGATGATCTCATGAATAATGCAAAACTATACTCGCGCGCGTTACGAGAATACGTCCGCATTGCACAACTTAAAAAAAGAAAAAAAAGCGATCGCGATAAAAAATCTCACAAACTCTCTTCGAAAAACTAATTTCATAATCATGAATTTGATAAATTTTCGTACATCTCAAATTCGAACGTTTCATTAGATTTTAAAAATTATTATCAAAATCGAAATTGTTCCGAATTCTAAACAACTCAAAAAAAGAACAAAGAAAAAGAAGCGATCGAGATAAAAAATCTCACAAATTTTCTTCGAAAAACTAATTTCACAATCATTAACTTTATGAATTTGGGTATATCTCAAATTCGAACGTTTCATTAAATTTTGAAAATTAATTTCAAAACGAATTGTTCCAAATTTAAAGTATATCGACTGAAATAACCAAATTTTTTATTTTCAAATACTTTCCAAAATTCTAACATGTAACAAATTAATATTTCAAAAATTGATTTCAAAATCTAAATTGTTCCGAATTCTGAACAACTCAAAAAAATAAAAAATAAAAAGAAGATATCGCGATAAAAAATCTCACTAACTTTCTTCGAAAAACTAATTTCACAGTCATGAACTTGATGAATTTGGGTATATATTAAATTCGAACGTTTCATTAAATTTGAAGAATTAATTTCAAAATCAAAATTGTTCCGAATTAAAGTATATCGACTGAAACAACCAAATTTTTCATTTTCAAGTACTTTCCGAAATTCTAACATGTAACAAATTAGAATTTTGAAAATTGATTTCAAAATCAAAATTGTTCCGAATTCTAAACAACTCAAAAAAATAAAAAATAAAAAGAAGCGATCGCGATGAAAAATCTCACAAACTCTTTTCGAAAAACTAATTTCACAATCATGAACTTGATAAATTTGCGTACATCTCAAATTCGAACGTTTCATTGAATTCAAAAATTCAATTTCGCCATCAAAGTTGTTCCGAATTCAAAGCATATCGACTGAAACAACCAAATTTTTTATTTTCAAATACTTTCCGAAATTCTAACATGTACACAACAAGTTCAAAATTCTGTAATTTCTCTTTCTGATCCAGGTACAAGGAAGAATATTCTCAATTTCTATCCCAAGACGAGGTAAAAAACCAGATATCAGTTTACAAACCAATAATGAATTACTTGACTCGTCATTCCGGAAAACCAATAAATAACTTGAAGGCTGTAAACTATTTGCACGGTTTATTCAAGGAAGAGGTTCGTTCTCATTTTTTACCGCGTTCATAAATGACTGCAATTAATTTTAACAAGCCCATAAACGACTCCGACAAATCAAAATGAAACGAGAAACCTGGCTTTTCAGGAGAACCAAAATTTGACATTGCCAGTATGGACGAAAAAAGTGTATCCTCATCCGATGATCGAAATGGTCAGACTCGATTTTCATTTGCGATCCTACTCGAGGACGCTTAAAAGATTAAACGGAGGTAAGGAATTTTATCAAAGATTTAATCTCTCGATTAATTACAACGAGAAGATTTCTGAGAATTACAAAAAAGGCAAAATTATGTTTTCATGTCATGGAATCGCGGTTTTGTTAATTATGCAAAAAATGTGTATTCGAGAAAATTAACAAAACCTCAGATCGCTGAATTCAAATTCGTGAATTTTCGAAGAAAAAAAGTCGATTTAAAAGTTTGTTATTTTCTAATTACGAAGATTTTTGGAATTTATACTTACAAAGTTTTTGATATTCAAATTCTTCTGGACTGCGAGTCATGAATTTCAATTTTTTAAACTTCAAACTATGGATTTTCGACTTACAACATCAAAAGATCGAAAAATACCGAATGCGAGTCTAAAAATTCATGAATTCAGAATTTTTATACTTCGAGTAAGCAAATTCAAGGATTCCAAATTCGAAATTCCAAAATCCAAAATTAAAAATTCTAATAAATAACTTATAATTCAAAAACGACCCAAAATATATTATATAAGTTCAAATTTTATAAATTCGACACTTTTCATCATTTTCTGAATCCAAATTAAGGGGTGAACAACAAAATGTACCAACTAACATTTCAAAATAGCTGATCTCTTAATGCCTTCAAGTGATAAAATGATCTCCACTGAAACTCCAGTTAGTACCTTTTTCTTTTCATCCCTTCAAATGTCCAAATCTTGGAATTGTTGTTGGAGAACGATGAAAAATGAACATGAAGTGAAATAATGTAAATGTGTGTTTGCAAGGGAAATTATTGCGGAGGATAAGCGACGACATGATACTCGTGCGAGAGAAAAAATTGATACCGTCTGCAAGGAAAGCTTCTTTCTATTCAGGACATGAGCATAACGTGGCAGCTCTAGCGTACACGCTTGGTATTAAGGAGGGTACGATTCCAGCTTATGGTTCCACGATTATCTTGGAAACTCTCAGCGACGAGATGGATAAATATTACGTTCGAGTATGTAAAAATATTTTCCGATATTTCCATGCTTCGAGAAAAAAAATCCTACAACCCCTATAAGCTAATTTGTCGAAATTTCGAGCTTAAAAATTTCTAACCGTCAGCGAATGCACAGAAATATCGTAAATACTCCCAAATTCACTCTAAAAATTCTGGAAGTGCAGATTTACTTGACGAATCCATAAAACCGGTCAATTTTCCAAAATCCAGTCATTTTGTTATTTTTTTCGTAAAGAGTAGACGAATCGATGGAAAACATTAAAAAATTAGACGCTACACATAGCAAAATGCGAATCGGTATACGCTAATTTGTCGAAATTTCGAGCTTGCAAATTTCTAAACGTCAGCGAATGTACATAAATATTGAAATGACTTCCAAATTCACCCTACAAAATATTCTGAAAATGTAGAAAATTACAAGACGAATCCATAAAATCAATCGATTTTCCAAAATCCAGTCATTTTTTTTTTTAAGAGTAGACGAATCGATGGAAAACATTAAAAAATTAGACGCTCGATATAGAAAAATACCAACCGTTACACGCTAATTTGTCGAAATTTCGATTTCCGAAATTTCTAAATGTCAGCGAATGTACAGAAATATTGAAATGACTTCCAAATCCACCCTACAAAATCTGAAAATGTAGATATTCAAGAC
>JAPYZK010008851.1:0-10975 GCA_030522785.1 Platygaster equestris | reverse complement strand
CATCTTCTATTGTATAAAATAAGGTGGCCTAAAACGGATGATGCTTATGCGAATCCACAATTTTTAAGTAATGAGCACCAAATTTTGTACTTTTTTTAGATAATGATTTATTTAAAATTCACATAAAAATTGAAATTAACAACTACGAACTCGAAGTTTGTTTGCCGTACCATATGATAAGACGTTTTATTTTAAATTTTAAACCTCATGACATGACCGACTTATAACTGTTTTTAGTTGGTTTGAAATCAGTTGTTTATTTATTCAGAAATCGAAAAAATTGGAAAGTGGAAATTTTACTAACTCGAGTAGAAAACAGTTTCTCGGTTATAATTTCGACACGCGTGAGCACAGTGCAATAAAATTACACCCGTAGGCTTTTTACAACATATTACACTCGTATTTGGCGCAGTGGCCTTATTAACTTTTCCGGTATTGAAAAACGAAGCATTGACCAACCAGCCCCGGTCTCCCCTACTTAAACTGCTACATTCGAGCGACATGCAAAAAATGTGTATCTTCCAGACTTTTTCTAGATTATATTATAAACAAGACCCCAACATCACAGCGTTAATAGTAAATTTCTCAACGAGTGCAGAAGGAGCTTTTTTCACGAATGTAAAGTTTGCAAGACGAGCCGAAGGCTAGTTTTGCAATCACATTCGTCAAAAAAGCCCTTCTGCACAAGTTGATAGTTAATAGTTTTAACAATGAATTGTACGAGTGGAAGGATTCTTCGTACGGCACTGACCGCGTCGACAATACGGCAGGAGACACTGCGACAATACGGTAGGCGCGACAATACGACAGGCGACAATACGACGAGTTTTGCTGTATATAGTGTGCCATGATAGCTCATATTCTTCCGAAGGTCAACTCAAACAATGTCGCATCAGAACAGGTGACGGCCATAGAAGACTTAGAGATTTTTATTTATAATACTAGAGACTAACATTTTCTTCTTACATTGATAATGTAATGAGTATAGTGCGAATTGCCCACTTGGTTTCTTGATAAGGACCTACAAAAACTTTGACAACTAACCAAAATTGTCGATGTTTCGAATGAAAATCGTTGTAAGTCGAAATTCATACCAGATTGGATTTCAATTCACACAAGTTTTCGTCTAGATGAATCCCAGATCTTTATTCATAATATAGAATCGTCACTTTCAAAAAATTGTTCTACGGACTTTTAAAAGATTGCCCATTGATTCAAACCCATTCCAAGTTCATTGGACTCAAAAAATTATTCGAAAAAAGAACTCACCCCAACTTCTTCATAGTCCGGGTGATCTGGAGCAGAGGCCAAGCGGTGAGTATTGCGATGTGCGCCAGTGCCGGAATTTACGTTCGAGCGCCTTTCGTCGATGAAAAAAATTTCCGTTAGCACGATCACGCCGAAAACGGCGAAGAACATGACGACGAGCATGAACGACATGCTCGCGCGTTCTTTCATGGTGTTGACACTTCCCCGGCTCTCGCGGGATCGTCGAGACCCCATCTCTATACAACAAATACGAAATTACTATGTTCAATGCGTAATAATAGTATATTGCGCGACTAGTGGGAGAAAGAGGAGATCTCTCGAGCTTGGAGATTGCCTCATGAGCGTAGCGAGTGTGGCAACACACGAGTGGAATCTCCTCTTTCGACCAATAGTCGCACCCCTGACAAAGTGGATGCAACCCAACGACAACCTTCAAAGGTTGTCGTTGGGTTGCAAATTTCTTAAGAATGAAAAACAGTATCTGCGGCATTTTTGCGCTATAAATCACTGATTTTCATTATTCAATATAATTAAATTGTCATTTTGGGAATTTTATAGTGTTAATCGATTATGACATTATTTCATAGTTTAGTTGTTGATTTATAGTTTAATCATTAAAAACTATCATTAAATGACTCGCAATTGCTTTTTCATAATACATAACATTTATATAATGTTATATTTCCATTGCTGATACTTAAAAAATTGTCGCTTTTGTTGACAATTTATTAAGTATCGGAAATGTAAACAAACCATATAAAAATGTACTACATCAATAAAAAATACAATTAATAATAATACGATGATTTTCAGCTATTTGATGATAAATCAACATTTTCAATAATCAAATTGTGACATAATTGATATCGGTAATTAATGATCAAAAATGACAATTAGAGGCAGAATTTGATAATTTTTTTGTTCGGATTTAACTTAAAACAATAAAAAATCAATAATGTATGCTATTTCTCGCGTGAAATTGCTGCAAAAACTCATTTTGTCGTCAACGAAATTGAAAACTGCTTTTGTCGGAGAGCAGTCACTCGAAAAGCAGTCACTCGAAAACGCTAAATAAGTGAAATATTCTATGTACGCTCTACCACTCTGAATAAATGAATAATTTTGAGGAAACGCAGGACACATTTTACGAAATTATTCTCATATCGATCGATAAAATTGGTTTCTATTTGCAGAGAATTATTTACCTGAAGTGACTCAGAGACGAGTGATAAAAAATGTGGACATCGTAGGCCATTCTGAAAGAAATAAATTTCAAACCAATTTATTATTGCTGCAATAACTGCATGTTCCCAAATTAGTTTCCAATGCTGTTTATATTGATCGGAGAACCTACAAGGTTCATATTATTCATGATAATTGGTGCATATTATAATATTTACAATTTCAGTATATATAGCATCGTTTTCATCACACATTTAGTGTTCCCATTTGATCCATAACTTCAATAGCACTGTCTTCGAATTATTCATACATCGAAACAATATGTCAACATTCGTTGCCTTGTTTATTCATTCATGATACGTCCTTTAACACTGCATAATATATGAGTCTACATCACAATATCGAACAAACAATACATGTAACCTCTGAACTTCCAAATGTAATTGAACCTTGGTATTCAAATACGTACTTAACAATCCTAAATCAACTTAGAACTCAATTTGGTTCTTTTCAGTTCTACGGATAAAATTCTCAAAAAAGTCAGAATTGTTTGACAATTCGAGTATAATTATACGAATATTATGAAGTATGAAGAATTGAATAACCGAATTTGTAACCCTAATTTGGTGAGCTTATATATTTAAATTATTCATAAATAATTACAATATTATGTTCTTACATGAATGGTCCGCTGATCTCTACGGATAATTTTCACATAATTTCATGAGACGAGAGTTCAAAATTAGGCATTTTCCTATTTATTTTGTGGAATTCATATAACTTACTCGTATTCTCAAGTAGTTTTACGTTTCGGGGTGGATGGGAGGGGGGGGGGGGGCACCATAATCCAGTAAGTACGGAAATGTTCCACAAACGTTTTGCTAATCGTTAGTTTAGTTAATTATTGGAACATACAATATGTAAATTCTTTGTATTACTTGCTGTCTCAGTAGTATTCTCGACTCTAGTTTTCATTGTTATACGTTCGCTCTCGGATTTTTTGCTATATAAAAAGTTAGAATATTGATTGAACACGCGGCTCGCGCTCAAGCGCAATTTTCCCTTCTCGTGTACGTGCATACTAATGAATGTTCAAACTTTTGAATAAATGCAGACTCGTTTGCGCGGATTCATGAACTTTCCGATACGAGTGAGTACGATTATGTATCACTGGCATTATTGATTTACTTTCCAGATCAAGAGCAGAGTCTAATTGGCAAACATCCCATTTGTTTTTTTAAGTTCAGTCGACTTTTTTCAATTTGAGATCTTGAAGATTTTTTTTCCCTGCATATTTAAATTTTTTAATGATTTCATACTTGATTATTTTTGAAGTGTAAGTAAGATAAAGCCTTTACGAAGTTTACTAAGTAGAAGTGAAGTAAAGCCTTTAACGTAAAGGAACCGGAAGGGACCGGAAGGTGTACCGTGAATATAACCGACGATACGGTTTATTATCCAAATGGATTACCGTATAAATAGAATATGCCCTATGATAACCCATATCGATTGCGCATGATTCGGTTGTTTTCGCTCAGGTTTCGCGGCAATTACAACGTGAGAAGTGAAAAGCATGTAAGTCGAGACATCTCTAAATTATTTTCTTTGCTTTGCGCGGCAAGCTTTTTATGTAAAAAAAGGCACCCATTACGGTGGAAGTGTTTAGAATAGAATTTCCTAGAATTTCCAACTTCCAAAAATCATTAATAACGTTTTTTTGGATCATCCAGAATGTTGATTGAAATTTTTGACAATCTATGAGAAAAAGTACGATTGTTCTAAAAAATTTCAAGAATTCAAACTCTTTATAGGAAACCTTTCGCAGAAAGAATTTAAACTGTGTTTGTGGTCGACATTCATCCTCGTGGGCTTCGTAATTGATCATTGTGAGTTCCACACTGCTCATTAGATGTGTAGACTAATGCTGATTTCGCTAGTAGACACGTTTACATGAACACTTTGCAAACACAGTGTAAACAGTGTTATACGCACATGTTTACTAAAGTTCACAAGCACGTGCGTTTATTTGGGTAACAGTTTATTCAAACTGTTTTCTTTATGTTTGCATAGAGTGTTTTCTTCACATAGAGCTTATGTGGATTGTTTACGTAAATTGTCTACATCGGCTTTAGGGGTCGTCCATAAATTAAGACGTTTAAGAGGGAGGGAGGGAGAAGGTTCGCGGATTTCATACTAACCCTTACGGAGGGATGGGGGTGGTCAATAATTATCTTACATAAGATTTAAGTTTCGTATTTATGAATAAAAGTCGTATTTACGCGTCGTTATTTGTAACGTGATGGATTATATTATATTTGAATGGCCGATAGACAAGAATGATGAAAAAATTTTGTCTTTCAATCAATAAAAAATTTTGGCCCAACAAGAATTTGTTGTATCTATTTAACTTGAAAAAAAAAGTTCTTAATAAAGCAATTTTAAAGTTCCTAGTCCTGCACTAGTTTTGGCAGTTAAGCCTTCGTCTTTTAGACTATCATAATTCTTGAATTTAGAAATTATCTTATTGAAAAATTATAGAAACAATAACGGACCTCATTGAAGCATTATCAAAATGAAGTCGGGAATTTAAATATCCCAGCGTAACTTTTCAAAACGTTCAATTTTTGCTTATTCATGTTTCTCAAGGGTTAAAATAGAAAACATTCCATTTGTTATTTTTCACATTGTTGTTTCAAAAATGTTGATTATGAATGGAAATTCTTCGAATTTCAACATCGCGTTTCGATTATTTTTCTTCTCTATCTACATATCTATATACGGAAACGGATACCCTAACTTCTACAACCTGGGATGTATATTTTTATGTCTGTAAATATTGTTTGGCTCACAAAATTTCATTTCGAAAACGAAGTTTCATCTACTTTTTCTCAATCTATAAAATACCAAAATTTTCATTTTACATATATTTTGACTGGAATTTCAAAATAAGCATGTTTCACATTCGAAATGTAGTCGTTTGTTCTTTCTTTGTGGTTTATAAAGTTTGGAATGTCAACTTCGAAATTTTCGTGTACATTTTGCGGATTCATTTACTTTTTCTAGTTCATAACATGAAACATAACTTTCGATTTTTTTCGTTTTAACATCTCCTTACGAAAGTCTGTTTTTGAAAATTCGAATTTTCTAGAATATTATTTTCGATGTGAGCTAGTTTAAATCAAATTTTGATTATTCAGTTTTGAAAAGTTAAATTTCTTCGATTCTTGAATTTTCCCATCGGACATCCATTCAATAAAAGCACCGTCTCATGTCGAAAATCCGCATTTAAAAGATATTTTCGCAAAAATATCACGTCTCACATGGCTGCATAGGGGTCAAAATCATACATTTTCAACGGACCCGGGTTCGGATCCCACTACAACATTTTCCCTTTTCGATCATGCACACTCCAAACTATCAAAAATCCTCGACTGCACCTCCATAAACAATGATTGGGAGCCAACAAACATAAGAAAAACATCTCTCAAATCCGTCAACTCACTATTACGACGACCCTCGCTTGTGTTTCGAGGCTTTTCTTCGTTTGGGGTGAACCGGCATTATCCAAGAGGTTTCAATTTTCCGTTATAAGGGGTGGAGGGAAAAACGCTGATCCGTAAGTGGCGAATTTTGGAGATGGCATGAGGGTGATTTTGGTTGAATTTTTATTTTCGACTGGGGCGCCGAAGGGTATGTATCGCGGGTCTACACGGGACTAGGATTTTCGGTGTCGTTGGGCGTCGAGGGCGCCGCGACGCCATATAAAACTCGCGCAGGCTTCGTGAGCCACGATCGATCGCGCCCACGCTGCCGCCGCAGTAGTATAGTGACGCTTCAGAGATTCAGAGATTCATTGCTCCAAAAGCTTGGGATAAAGAAGAATACTTGAGGAATCACTTGGGGTTAACGAAATTTTTACAATTGTGAAGGATTCAGTCTCATTAAGAGCCTATTCAAACAAACTGACTGTTATGTTCTGCCGCATTTTTTAAAAATGTTTATCTACATTACTTCGTTCATTATCGCGGATTGAGATCTAGACATAACTCGAAATTAATAATGTTATGAATCACGATTCATCCTTCCCATTTCCCACCCAATTAAGAACATACATATACGTATGTATTGATAAAGATACATGAAATAGATCATGACGTAGCGTGGGAGAAACATATCAAACTGTGGAAGAATTACATTTCTCCCGCAAGTTAGTTAAGGGAACGTTTTTCACAACTCGTGCATGGAAAATTCGATATTCGACGTCTGTAGAGCATGGCGAATTCGGCTCATTTCACGGTGCTTTTTTTCCTCACTTCAGACAGTGGACGAAGTATTTCCTTCACTCCTAGCAGTGAAGGCAGCGTTCCGAACTCGTAGCGTAATTATGCTACGCAACAAAGACAAGCTTATGTTTTGTTTGATGCTAGAAAGAGAAACGAAATCGATAGTTCGGGACGCTAAGTGAAGGAAATAGAAATCGATGATTCTGAACGATATTTGGCGATACAAAGAGTATTGATATTCGATATATCGCGCGCTAGTCCGCAGAAAAATAAATTATGCCCGATGAATCAAAATCCCGTTACGAAAATGCATATAGCACTTTTATGGACTGGAAAAACACACAATAAACGCCTATGTTCTCCGAAGAAATATAGATAGCATATTTTGTCGACTTAGCCGAAAATCTAAAACCAACGTCTTTGTAGAGCCAATTTTCAATGCTCAAAACAATGTAGTTATACCGTTTTCCATAAATTATATGAAATATTGATATAATTAGAATTATTGTGGACTAACTTTTCTTCGACAATCACCAAATATACTGGAACAAATAGTATTATCAACTTTTCGAATATATAAAAAAAACATAACTTTTATTTTGTTAATTTTCTCAAAGATTCTCTCTTTATTTTGAAACTTTGAATTTTTCTCAAAAATAAATTCCAATTTTGTCAAAATTTTTTCAACTTCTCACTTATGTCAACAATTTTTTTTTTATTTTTTAGAAAATTTTTCTATTTTGTCAAAAATTTCATGTGTTCTAAAAACACATGAAATTTCATGCGTTCTATTTTCATCTTGTGCGAATCTTGGAATTTTCTTGCCCAAGATTTGGTTTTGTGAGTGGCTGCATGCAGAAAAGGAAGGTGAGAAAATGATGAATTTCAATTGAAAAAATCGCTGATGGTGATCAGAGATAAAAAAAGTCAAAATCTTACTGAACTCATGTACAAGTCCAACGTTAAGTTCATATGAAATCACTCATATCACATCAGATGATACATACAAAAAGCAAAAAGTCTTTGTTCAATAAAAGTCATAATATCTCTCCCAGTTCGAAAAATCTAAGTGAAATCACGCAAAACCAGTATTTACCACACACTATTCACTATTCATGACCGTTACTGACAATGATGATGATAAATTATCTTCAGTCAAAAATCATCTCTGATCTTCATCGCTTGAGGTAATCGCGAAGTCATGACGACATTATATCGAGATTTTGTTTGAATATTCCAAGTCCGGATTCACATGCTGAGCTCAAAATGAGGTCAATGTAATTTCATCGATGACTTTTATCAGTGGCACCACTGATTATCTTAAAGTGAGCTCACCATGTCCCCACAAGTGTCTCCTATACTTGACCTTACTGATGACTTAATGTTGACCTCACTATGAGATCACTATTGTTTTCTAAGTTGCTGTCACTTTTAGCCCATCCTTCAACATCCCACATTTTTCTTCGTATAATAGCTATTCTGACATTCAATCTCTTTTAAAAATAAACAGAAACATCAATAGAAAATAAACAACCTTTTTATTCCAGAGTGATAATTGGACATATAAAAAACGTCTAATATTCTCCATGTCACGATAAGAACATCGACGTACGAATTTATGAAATCTCACAGCAAAAGTCCCTGTACTTTTTCCCAACGTCCATTTTCTCCTAAAGAACTCCACAACGAATTCAATGACGCTCAATCAATCGTTACACCTTCAGCGTCTGTATGCTTATCCGCGTTTACGTTGTTGCATTGGCATATGTCTGAAAAAAAGTGTTGTGCAATATTAATACGATTAAATTTAATAAGAAAAGGTGAACAATTAGAATAGATAATATAGTAGTAGTATAGTATACTAGATGTGGATGTAGTATGCTATTCGTAAAAAAAAGTAAATGGGGTGCTACAAGTGTTTCAGATTTGTTTTCTAAACCTTATAGGTGTCTGGGGAAAACTCAGAACCATTAATTCATTAAGGGAGTAGTCTGGTCAAAAAGTTGAGACTGAGTTGTGCCTCACAATTTTTAGACGGTAATTGCTTTTCTTAACTACTGTAACCGAGTTGTGCCTGAATAGTATCCATAGTATCCAGTGTAATTTTATATCAATAAAAAAGCCGACAGTATCATAATGGTCGTTCTGTCACCTTTAACCGTCAGCTGATATCACACTATGCTATTACTTTTACACTGTGATATTACATTTCAGGTTTTCAATATTCTTTCTGAAATTTCATTCATCATTAACTGAAAATGTATGACTTCGATTTTGTTCAACGATTTCAAATGTATTTTCCATTACGTATTGCAACATTTCATTTCCTAACAAGGCTCGCGATTGCTTAGACTTCGTCTTGGGTAATCCATATCCAATTTCGTTATTATGAATTCTAATGTATAATTACATCAATTTCATAAAAATTCCTTTAAGTTATCGTTTATCAATTTACCTGCAATAAGATTAACCAGTCTTTCTGTATTTTTAAAATGCAATGTTATGGAAGGATCGTAAGACGTCAGAACTTTCTCTGGTCCTTTGTGCCAATTCCAGAACGTCAATTTTTTTTGTCGCGAGTCCAAATCAACTTGTAAAAGCGACAAATTTTTTGCGACAGTTATATCGACCGAATAAATGTCGTGACCGTCCAAAATTATTTGGTCGATTTCTTTATTCTTTTCACACCTGAAAAAGAAGAATCCAGATTAAATTTTAACGTTTGGTAAAAATAAAGAACAAATCGGAAGGTGAGGGGTGAAAGTATAAATGTTAGATGAGGTAGTAACATAAAGTACTAGAGATTTTGAAGAAGTAACTCCCATGAAGGGAATGGTGGCAAATGCGTCTGCTGGGTTGAACTAGAAGAGTTATTTTCGTATCAGAATTCCTATTTTTTTTAAGACAACGATAAGCTGCTAATACCTTCATATGTGCAGAAAGGAGGACTGGATCAAAGTGCTCAACGCTAGTAAGTCTAAATTTTATGTGGAATTATTATGAGAATTTCGGAAATCTTCATAAATTTTCCGAATTTCAATTTACGTATGATCACATTGGCTATTTTATGAGGCTTTGAGAGATGTTCATAAGGATTTCAGAGACTTTTGCTCCATCAGCCGCTTTCGCCACCTCGTTTCAGTACCCCTTCCAACTTCTCCAGAATCTCTGAATAACTTCTCCCCAATCTAAAATTCGGGAGTATATATACGTACATATACTACGATTAGTCGTATGGCAACTTCAAACGTCTAACTTTTTAATGTATATTCCGAAAGGTTTGAACTTTATTTTGGATATTTAATCTCTAAAGTATAAGATGTAAACTCATAAGACATTTTTACTATCAACTCATTTGAATTCAGAAATTTTAAATGCAAACATAAGACAAACTTTGCATGAAACTTCAAACTTCAACATAGAACTTCAAAATCTTGCAGTAAATCCAACTTGGCACTCGAAACTTATAATTTTCAAGTGTAAGTTCCGTTAGTACGGTCACTCGGAGCAAACTAAACAGTTGCTACTGTTCTTTATCAAGCTTTCGGTCTTCTTTAGGACCCTCTTCAGGATTTTTAAACGTGTTTGACAGCGGACACCAAGAAGAACACCGGTGGACACCCTGCTTTCGGTCCCAAAGAGGACCGAAAGCTTGATCAAAAACAGTAGCAGCTGTTAAATTTGCTCCGAGTGACCGTACTAACGAGACTCAACATAATCATGGAGTGAACCAACTTCAAATAATAAATGTAAATTCATGAAAGGAACTGCCTTTAACTTTCCAAATAGGACAGTTTGCACGACATTTGTGCAAATCTTATGCGAACGTTAGCACAAATTTTGATCATGGATGTGTCCGCGTATTTGTGCGAACTTTTATGCAAACGCTTTACATGGTGTTTTGTGCGAAGATTGCACATGTGCAATTTTGAACAATTTACACGAAAATTAGGCCATATCTTTGACGCAAACGTGTTCTTGCAGAATTAAAACTGTAATATTACATTTCATAACTTCGAATCGTCGACTTGAAGAGAAATCCAATTCACAGCTTCCGAAACTTCACGGAATCGCCTTTTTCGAACAATAAAATTGTCCTTTTTTTCGACAATGATAGCCGGTCACGCTAGCTACTGACGACTGCTAAAATCTGCTCGATTCGCTACGAAATTGCTTTGGACCCGATTTAGATCGGGTCATTTGAAAACGCTAGATTGTGCGTAGGTCTGGGAGGTCTGGGA
>JAPYZK010008842.1:0-10929 GCA_030522785.1 Platygaster equestris | reverse complement strand
CGGACCTGAAACGTCGCCTAGAAATTGAGGTTATGTAGTACTTTGACAGTTCGGTCACGTAATTAGTTCCGAGCGCCACCGCCCCCTCACGTAATTAGTCCCGACGGCCGCCGCGTACACTATGCGTTATCAGGCGGCGATCGTCGAAACTAATTATGTGAGGGGGCGGTGGCGCTCGGAACTAATTACGTGACTGGACTGGTAAAGTGCTACATAACCCTTACTTTTTAGGTGGCGTTTCAGGCGTTTCAGGGTCGTTGCAGGCTTGTTGCGGGTAAAATTTTATTGTTTGATCAATTCGTAAAATATAGAATTTTTTTTTATTTTGAAAGTGTGGAACGAATATTTTTTAATCTCTACGCTAGATTTTGGTATGTAGGTCAGTTCTACACATTCGTGAAAAATAATGCTTCGTCGCTCAAACATTGACTTTGTTTCAAGTGAAGTAATTATTTATTCATCAGAAAATAAAATAAATATGTATTCTGGTAATGGAGATGTATTTGAGTTTACACAGAGATCCATTCGCATAAAATCGGTGTACATAGAATATGAATTAATTATGATCAAGGACAATGACTCAATCACAATGGAAGACTTATTTCGACGCGGCGTCATGACGCGTTATAAATTGGTCGAGGAATGTGATTAGCAACAATTTATTTTTCCCAACTTTTCGCTTTAATGAGCATTGACTCGACGCCCGTGGAAGTCGGTATTCGGCTTCATCTATTACGCTCGCTTTTGTTGCGCTTTCGCTGATGCTCGTTATCTTTGAACTCTTCCAGAAACTTTTTATACTTTATGAACTTTGGATCTTTCATCGCAGCGGCGATACTCGTAATGCTGGCAAAAATTAAGAATGACGTTAAAGCCGTGGGAGAAATATTTTTCTCTCGGCAATGTTTTTTAACGGATTTCAAAGTGAAATTCTTTTCAATCATTTTCATCGCTCGTTAAACAAAGTTCTTTCAGAGACTGTCATGCTCATCAGGTATATTAAAATTTTTTTCCGACAGCAGTTTGGAGAAGTGTCCTTAATTTAAAATAAAACGCGGAAAAATTATTTGTATGCAAATTCCAGTTTCATGTATTGGAACGATGAACTTTATACAATGTATTTCTAATAATGTCATTTCTTATGGAAAATTTGAAATTTTTAACCTGTTCAATTAAAACTCATATCTTCTACCGAAAAAAATTTTTTCCGATAGTATCGATGTAATAGCCTTAAAAAACTTCGATTTCCCCCATGCCTGAATTGTACTCTTTCTCGTCAGCAAATCACAGCGTTTCGCGCGGATTTTCAAGGTCATCGCTCTTATTTCAACAGATTGAAATATTACATTTCGTCACAGAAAAAACCACTTTCATAAATTATTGACCATAAATCAATATTTGTCAATAAATTTCGACCAACCTTTTATCCAGTTGTCCTTTACTGTACAATTGGATCCATTGTTGTTATTGCTGTTGATGTTTTGACTTTGGTCCTGAGCAAGCAAATCGGAAGATCCTTGAATTTGATCCCTTAACCCCAAGCACTTTTACAACAAATAGCATTCACACGACTTACACGAGCGCGGAAACGATTTCCGATAAAACGGAAGATAACACAATGAAACTGGATCAGAATCGTGTTTTTTTCCCAAAAATTCGAACGCCCGTAACCTCCAACTCGAAAAAACCGTTAAAAACTTTCGACACTATAGCTATAGTTGCTATAGTATATACAACCAGTGTTGCAAACTTGACAAATAAAAAAAAATTTTTTTAATCCAACCATTAATAATATTGACGCTTGATTATATCATAATCAATTGAGTTTGCTCATTGTTTGTAAATCTTGTATTGATATTGTTCAAAATTATTCTGATGAACATTGAAATATACAAGTTGAAACATTTTTTCAAACTTTTAATAAAACCGACATGGAGCAGACTGTTAGAAGTAGGACTTATTACATGGAAAAATTTTTTTCCATGTAATAGAATAATTATGAAATTATCTCAGTGTAAATTCTGCAGATTATAAAAGAAACGTAAATTGGGGAATGTCGGGCTAGCTTTTTTTTCGTGCAATGAAAATTTGATTGAAAGTTGGACAGCTCGTAGAAAAGAAAATTCGAAGCGGTGCTTCACCCAAATCTCATTTATTCTACAATAATAAAGATATTCTCAACTATTTCGCTTCATTTTAGATATTACAATGGTGCAAATTCATCAATTTTATGATTGCCAAGTTTTTGAAAATAAATAATTTCTAATGCATTTTTGTATTATGGTGAAAAACATCAGAAATTGTTACACTGAGACTTTGTATAAAAATGCCCTTTAACTGGGTATAAATTTATAAATTTAATTTTGGAAGGCATACAAATGCAAGATATGAATTTTGAGATTTCACATACTGAATCCATTTGATTATTCAAATCATATGTACAGTATCAATATTGTGAACATGAAATAAAAAATCTTCGCCACTCTTAAGCACTCACGTTCTAGTTCTACAGGGAATATTAGACATCATAACTAAGTTTTCTCAACTCTTTATTTTCAAATAACATACATACCAGAATAAGTTCATGATACCTAATCTTCTTTCTTGGCATCTGTTTTTCCTCCTCGGATTCTACCCGTACGACGGGCAGCAATGAGACCGACTTTGCGACCAGCACTCGTTCCACGTTTAACTGTGGACGCATGCCCAATGTGCTGGTGGTTACCACCACCATGAGGATGCTCCACAGGGTTCATGGCAACACCTCGCACCTGGAAAAGAGACAGAAACTCTTAGTTATCGAACAACACAAAATTCATTACATTTTTTTAGTTTCAATTGTAATCTTAATTGGAGAATGTCTTTTTGTTCATACAACTCAATTCCTGGTTCATTACCATTTGTATACTTCCAAATAAACACGAATTTTAAAAATAAAAATTCAATTGGTATATCAACTTAATACTCAAAAATTTCAATGTGAAGAAATGCAAGGGAACATATTCAACATTGGAGGTATACTCAAAAATACTAGTCGAAAAAAGGAATAAATGTTGAATAAAATTTTTCTTACCCTTGGCCAGCAATTCCTCTTGACCTTATATTTGTGGTATGCACGTCCAGCCTTCAAGATGGGCTTATCAATTCTTCCACCACCAGCAACGATGCCTACCATGGCCCGATTGTTCGACTGAATCACTTTTTTAGCTCCAGAGGGCAACTTCACACGAGTTTTTTTGGCATCCACGTTGTGCGAGATGATAGTTGCGTAATTTCCTGATGCTCTGGCCAGCCTACCTCTGTCGCCAGTTTTCTCTTCAACGTTGCAAACAATTGTACCTTCTGGCATGGTACCAACAGGCATGACATTGCCGATTTGAAGATTTGCTGAAAACCAAAATGCATTTTATTAGTTCAGAAATGAAAAATTCATGATTTTCTAATATTAAAATTTTTGAAATAATCTGGTTTGTACATAAAAATAAATCCTTATAGCGTTAAATGTTACCTAAAACATTTTATTTTTCAAATTTCTTATTTTTGAAACCATTGCAACTTTTATGTTCATATTTTTTTATTATTCTCATCTGAGTGTTTCAAATGAAATTTTCAGAATGTAGAATTTCAAATTCAATATATTTAGAAGAAAGAAATTTAAAAATGGATTGACATTGTAGTATGAGTCAAATTTTCATTCAAACTCTAAAGCTCCTGCGTATCACGAATACTTTTATATTCTCGAGTTTTAAAAATTGTAGACTGCAAATGTCATTAAAAATTCAACTGATCAAAGTTTGTGAAAGTTCTGAATTTTAAAAATCTCATTGAAAAATGCAGATTTCAATAGTTGGCTTTAAATTTAACTAATTAGAAAATATTTTTAAAGGTTTAACAACAATGGAAAAAAACAAGACTTGATCAAGAAAAATTAGTAATCAACTCATGCAAAATATTAGAGCCTGAATTAAAATAAAATTGAACTTTTTGATGACCTACCTCATTTTGGATATTAAATATTTATTAATGTTATCAATTTTTCTCAATGGTCAAAAGAGGCAGTTTTTGGTGTATGTAACAATCAATAGAAATTTACCTTTCTTTCCACAGTACACAAATTGGCCTGTGTACATTCCTTCCGGTGCGATCAAAAGTTCTTTTCTTGTTTTAAACTTGTACGGATCACGGAAATGCACAACAGCTAACGGAGCACCACGACCTGGGTCGTGAATGATGTCCTAGAAAATTGAAATGCCAATGTTGTTAACAAGTTGACTAATTCCAAATTAGCAATTACTACTCTAATACTTGTTGCAAAATTTTCCACACAAAAAAAGGCCTAAAAAGTTAAAACTCAGATAGTCAAAATTTTAATTATCAAGCATTGAATATAGTTATTCAACAGGTTTATGATATCTAAAATATACAGAAATGATCAAAAAACTGACATGAATGGTCTTAATTAAACAATTATAGATTTGGAAAAAAATGAAAAATAAAGATTTTGTATTGTTAGAAATAAATGCAGTTGAGGAAGTTGTTTGGGATTTCAACACTTACAACATTCACATTTATAAAATTGCCAAATAAATTTTTTACAGATTTAGGAAAATTCATCAACAGTTTACTAAGAATTTGTTTGGTGTTATAAAGTTGTAACTATTGTTTTAGGTTATCGAGACTTTAAATAATTCAAAACAATCTGAGGTTATACATGACAATGTTTCAAGATCAAAGGTAAACATTACAGAAGTCATATACAATTCTTAACTTTGCAAATACAATAAAAACCTGCAAAAATGGTCATACTATATCAAAATGTGAGTTGCCTTGTAATATAATGGAATAAAATTCTCGAAATTCACGCACTTTCAAGCAATTTTCGAAAAATCTGACATTTTTCTCGTAGTTACCCTAGAAATACTAGGAATTTCAACGTACTTTGACGACTCCTTTTATGTAGCCATTTCGTTCAGCATAATCTAGCGAGCGGAGTTTTGGAGCTCCCTTTCTCCTCTTGGTGTGCGATCGGAAAACCGATCCGGCACCTTTACGCTGGGCAAGCACTGGACGACCCATAGTTCAAACTCTGCGGAACAAACCACTTTATAAAATAACTTGTCACACCCGGGTCGAAAACGTCGCGTTATTGTTTGTTATGACCGGACATAACCTCAGAAAAAAACATCTTGATTTCAACCATGCGAAATGCTTACAATAACTCAGTAAAAAATGAAATATAATTTCCAATGGAAACTGGTTCGACAAATTAGATGGAATGAATATTTTCCAACACTTGATGAGGGCTATTTAATTAGATTTTTATGGATTATTTGACGTGAAACACCTACTCGAATCGTGCGATGGCCAAAAAAAATTTGACAAATTAAGGGTTAGGTTTTTAGTAAAGAGCAGTGAGCACTGAGCACTCGCACAGTGCGCCTGATTGACGATCACTGATACTCACGCATACTCACGCACTGTAGCCACTCCTGCGGACTGCGGTGCCAACATAATTTAAATTCGGGACCCAAATTGAGGAAAGAATCGATGCACCCCCCCAGTGCACCCCAGTGTACATTGACATGTTGGACATGTTCAATGTTTTTTAATAATTCAATGCAACTTTCAAAGTTCATTTTCTTTCTATTTAATCAAATTCATCCTATCTTCGAATTCCCAAAATGAACCCGAAAGACAAGGATGGCAAAACCCTCCAAGATAAATTAAAACAGTTTTTTCGAATCAACAAAGGTAACCCGACAAAGTCGCCCTTTCTGCCTTTTCGTTTTGCGAATTAATTGCATATTCGAAAATTATACACAGTTTTTGCTATTTTTCTCATCTCCACTTTTGCTTAAGCTGCTGTTTTTTAAATTTAAACACGATTTTCAAGTCCTAGTTCTATTTTGACCAAATGTTAGCGATTTAATTCTGAAATCGAATGTTTTGATTCTGACAATTATCGGATTATTTCTGAACATTGTAGTCCGTGGAATTATTTGATGTTTGTTTTTACAGGAAAATACAAGAGTCAGGAAGATGTTATATTGAGTCTAGAAATTGAGAGGGAAATTGGCCCGGAAAATTCGATTCACCAACGCTCAAGAGCTATCAAAGATCTTTGCGATGCGCTTTTGAATAATCAGTGGGAAGAAGTACGTGAAGAAAATTGTTCTTGTTAACAAATGGCAATGCTGGATTTATGTCAGTTACTGTCCATGGGCAGTGGAGAAATGCTGCTTTAATTTTTTTTTACCTTGATTTAGTTTGTTATGGGAAGAAAATGAGTAGGGTAGAAGTTTTCAACCAAATTTAGGCTTCTCGATGTGATATTTCGATATATGCAATTATGTTGCAGATTTGTTAAGAACAATATTTATTTTCATAATATGAATTTAAAAATTGGGGATTCATTGAATTTTGGTTTCTTAAATTTGTTTAGTTTATGAATTTGAGCTTTGTAATCATAAATTATTTAAGTAGATAAATTTGAGCTTTGTAATCATGCATTATTTAATTTGAATCAATTTGAGCTTTATAATTATGAATTATTTCATTTGGATTGTAAAATATCTGAAACTTTAGATTTTTATCTTAAAATGTCTTGTTTTTTTTTGATTGGTCTCTTTTTCTTTTTTTTTTCTCCCCCCCCCCCCCCCCCCCATTTATTATGAACTGTTACACTAGCTCGTTTATTCATGTCGTGTTCAAACTTGACATTTTGAAAAATCATCAAATTTTAATGTTATATTCTAAGTACACATCAACTAATTGACACATATTTTCTAGAGAGCAGCAGAAAAATTTTGGTACCTGGTACGGGATTTGTTGGTGGAAGATGTTCCCAGAGAACAAAGACATTTGACTTTTTACTTTCTGAAATGCGTCGTTCAAGGTCAATATACCAGGTTGTCGCCACTTATTAGAATGGAGTTTTTCATACTCATCAAGGATTTTGACGTTCCTGAAGATATTGGGCCAAGGTAAAAATGCACTTCAGACGCCAGATGTAGAAATTTTACCTCTTATGTAACTTCGTATATGAAATTTTCTACTATAAAATACGCTTTTCAAAAATTATCAATTATAAAATCCAAAAATCGAGTTCAAAAGATAAAATTTTCGAAATTGCATAATTTTTTAATCCCAGCGCCTGACATTCGAAACTCTCTAGATTCAAAAAGCTTAAAATAAGAGTCTGACAATTTTTCAATTCACAGATTCAAAGTCATAAACCTCAAGAGTTATGAATTCAGGTTCAAAGATCACAGAATTTCGAATAGTTGAATTGAAAATATAGTTTGATACAAATCATTTAATTAATTATATTATTATTATTATTATTATTATTATTATTATAGTTCAATTTATATAAAATTGATGTATAATTTTATTATAATGATTATCATTACAATAGTTTAATTTTTGAATAGTTAAATTATAAATGTAGTTGAATAAGTATAAGCAGTTTAATTAAAAGTAATCAAAATTTCAAGATTCATAACATTTCCACATTGGACGATTATAAAAATTTCTAAGTTCTTCAAAATCTGTATCAAAGCAAAAAACGATCGATTTATCGATAGATTTCCCATCCCTAAAATTTTGTAGAGACCAGAATCATTACAGAAACTTGAAAAGTGGGGAAGTGGGAAAATTTCGTCCAGATTAATTACTGTTATGATTTAATTACAGATTCGAACTGTTGCAAAGTTTGACAGAAAATGGAAAAGACATCGTCGCTCTGGAAGAAAAAATGGGCCCATTTTTGCTCGACTGGATGCCAGTTGTAACGAAAATAGATGAAAAAAGAATGGCTGAATTTTTGTCGCTTCTCGTCAATGTGATCAAGTTCAATTCGGCTTACATTGATGAAGATGTCATGGCTGGTTTTGTACAGTACGTTACGAACATATATTTTCACTTGAAAATGTCTTTTTTTTATCATTATCGAAAAAATGCCACTTTTCCCACTGTTGTGCATGTCAAAACTGATTGACAATCGAAAATTTACAAATGTATGGAAAAATCCGCTACTTTCAAAATACTTCATTTTTTATTCGTCCTCAATTTTCGAAGTCGAACTTTTTCCCTAGTGATTCTCGTTTTTATGAAAACCTTATGAAATTATTGAGCAATTTTTATGAAAAAATGAACATTTTGTATGGTCGATTTTACATAATTTTTATAAAATGAGCGATTTTTTATTAAGGGATTTTATAAAAAATGTATAAAAAAATTTTTGTGTATAAATCTAGATTTTTATAAAAAAAATGTTTTATACAATTTTTAAAATATCGCTTTATATAAATTGCACATTGTATAAAAGTTTTATAACATCAGTTTCATAAAAAAATGAAATTTTATGAAAAACTTGTGATTTTTATAAAAGTTCCACCTAAACCAAAATCACTAGGGTTATATTTTTAGATTCCAAAATTTGGAACGTCACTTCTAATTTCCGGTTGACGCCAAAATTTTTTACGTTTACAAATTTCAATTTGGAAGTTTACAATCCTTTAAATTTTCAACTGCGCAAGCTCTAAAATTCGTTTTAGAAACCTCACGTTCGTCATAAAATTATTATTACACTAGTTGCGAAATGTATTTGTATTTTGGATTAATTTTGTGTTTTCTTTTTTTAGGTACATTTGTAACGTGTGTTATAGTAGCGACAGTCCTGAAGTTGTTGCCAGCTGTTTACAAGTTCTCGATGCGATTGTTTGTTACGGCAATTTACAGGCCGATTCACTGCAAACCTTCGTTATAGCTTTATGCCGCAGTGTCAATGTCGAAACCTACTGTCAGATTAGTTGGAAGGTACAACATTATTTTGCTGTCAATTCTCGATAGCTTTTGAAAAAGCATTGAGTTTTCTGGTATTTTCGAATAATATCGCGAATATTTAAAAAATGCAACAATTTTTGGATTTTGAAGTTGAAAAGTTATGAAGTTCAAAAATTGTTAAAGTTTAAACTTTTTTCAGTTGAAAAATTTGAATTTAAATAAAGTATAAAAAATTAGAAAATTCTCACAACTTTAAACTTTAAGTTTGTGAATTTTGCGATTTTTTTAATTTCGAAGTTATGGATAATTTCAAAGAATTTGTAAGTTTTGGAGAATTTTGAAGAATTTAGAAATTTAAAATTTGTGAAAATTCATAGTCTTTTGAAGTTTTAGATATTTCAGTAGTTTCTGAGTTTTGAAGAATTTAAAATTTTTGAGGTAGAAGTTTTGTAATTTTCGTGATTTTTAGGTTTTCGATGATTTTGAAGAATGTTGGAGAATTCTGAAAATGTTGAAGTCCATAATTCAAATTTCCCAAATTAAAAATTCGAATAAAAAAAAAAATCAAGTCGAATTTTATACAATTTGATAACATTTCAAACATGACTCAAGACTTAACATTTTTTGAAAAAAACATTGAATTAATATGTATTATTAAGAGCTGTCGTGAATATTGTAAAACTGATAATTTTTCAGTGGTGTATGCAAATTTTACCAAATTATATCAACAATTTTTCAAGATTGACAGTTTTTTGGAATTGTTGGAAATTGATTAAAAATGTACACTATTAGTTCGAATTTTCAGAATTTTTAAGTAATTCTTAGGATTCTGTATAAATGTATGTTGTTCTTAGAATGTTCTGGAATGTTTTAACATTGAAAACTTGATTGAAATTTCAATTATTTATAGATTTCGAAATGACCCTTGCAAATTCAGACATTTTTGTACTTTTTATCAAGTTTTGGAAGTTTTTTGATTTTTTTTTCGAATTCAAAATAATTGTTGACTTTCCTGGATTTTCAATTACTCTTGCAGAGTTTCTTAAGGTGTTCGTATTTTTAAAACTAATGTCTGACATTTCTTACGATTTCATAGTATTTTTGAAAATATTCACAAACTGAACACATAACTATATTGCTTAGAATCTGAAGTTTCAGGATAATTCTCAAGATTTCATACGAATAAATTGATGTCGTTCCCAGAATTTTTTGGAATTTCGAATCATTTTGAACAATTTCAAATTATCTACAAATTTCGTAATCATTCATAAATTTCCGTGACTATTAAGTATTTTGTGCAATTTTATATTATTTTCATAACATTAGAAAATTTCAAAGAACTCTCAAAATCGGAATTTCACATTATTTTCTGTACTTTTTTAGAATCTTGGAGAATTATAGAAAAATTTGATGTTGAATTCAGGAATTCTTATTTCATAATCGAAAAATTTCGAAGTGTAAATTCCGGAATTCTATGAGTATTTCAAATTTTAATTACGTTTTTCCAATTTTCATCGCAGTTCGAATAAAAAAATTTTCTTTACAAAACATCCGAAATCCTTCTTAAATTAATGAATGAGTAAATTTTACGTTGAGTTAAAAATAGTACATTGTGCAACTATGGCCAAAAGTGGCCGATTAGAGGCCGCATAAAGTTTTCGTCCCGAGCGGAGCGAGGGCGACATTCTGCGGCCGATAATCGGCCACATTGGCCCGTGTTGAACATACTATTTTTTTCAACACGCGCACTTGAACAAGAGTTTTGATAGGCTCGTTTTCGTATGCCAAAAAGGCCGATTAGAGACCGATTCACGAAATCGCGTCCATATACTGTGTGAAGAGGTTTCGAAAATTGTCCACTTCCAAAAAAACTCATAAAAATCGAACCGATAACGAAAACATTCATACTCATTCCCGTAGTGATCACATTGCGCAAAAGTAAAAACAATTCGGAATTATAGATTCGCGAGTACTTGCGCGTGAAATTGTCGAGCTGACGGTGAGTTTAGTGTATCTATATATATATACGACGCAGTTCCAAAAAAATTATCCTTGCAGTGTTTGAAGAGTGTTCCCAAAAATTCACCGGTGCCAAAAATATTCATACTCATTTGTTTAAAGTCGAAATCTGTGCGAAAAAAC
>JAPYZK010008837.1:0-25871 GCA_030522785.1 Platygaster equestris | reverse complement strand
AGAGTAAGAAGGGGGAAGGGGAGAAAAGCGGGGTGGTGGAAGGGGGCGAAGGAAAAGAAGAAGGGGGAGGGGATGGGGGGGAGAAAGCTGGGAAGGGTGCTGAGAAACGAGAAAATGAGGATCCTGATAAGGAGGAAGAGGAAAGGTCTAAGAAGAGCAAGAAAAAACGTGAGTGCAGTTTTGGGGGGGGGGGGGGGGAATGAGGGACATTTTTTTGTTAATTATTAAAAATTGTTTTTTTGTTTTTTTTTTTTAATTATTAAATTTTGGGGACTTGTTCCTAGTAATTTCGATTCTTATGAGAATCAACGAAATTTTTATAAGATATGAAATTTTCTTATAAGAATTTCATTTCTTATGAGGCGGCCTTATAAAATTCTTATAAGTTTGATGATACTTGTTAGGTGACCTTATAAGAAAGTCACTTTTCTTATGAGAAAATTTTTTTAAATTCTTATAAGAAAAGTCTAGTTTCTTACTACCTTATAAAAATCGTAAAACTTAGAAGAATTTCATAAGGTCGTCTCATAATAAATGGAACTCTTATAAGAAAATTTAGGATCTTATAAGAATGTTGTCCATTTTTATAAGAATCTAAATTACTAGGGTAGTATTTTTTGTATTTTTCGCGAAGAAAAATTTCAGAAATGTCGTAGTAGAAAAAAAATGTTAAACCTCTAGTGATTCTAGTTTGTATATAAATTCTTATAAGATAGGTTTTATAGAAGTTTCATGGAATTTGCATTTTTTATGAAGTGGTTTCATAAAAGTTTTATAAAAAAAAATTTTTTATATACAAATTTTTTTAAAACAATTTTTAAAAGTATGCAAAAATTTTGCTAACCTTTTCTGGATCATTTTGCTAATGTAGATACCATTTTTCATCAGTGTATGAGGCTATAGCTCAGATTTCGTTTCAAAAGAAATTTAAAAATTTTTTGGAGGCAGCGGGATTTGAACTTACGACCTTTGCATCAGAAATCCGATAGTCAACTTTTTTGTCCATGAAATCTATGTTAATTTAGATGCTTATTTTCAATTTGAGTTGAAGAATTTTAAAATTCTATAAAATCATATGTTTTTACGTTTTATAATTGTTAAAAAACGTTACGAACATGACTTTCTATTCCCTCATGTAATAAAAACTTATCAGATATTACTATACGAGAAATTCCTTACATCAGAAAAGTTTTTTTTTTATACAAATATGAAACTTTTTTAAAAAATCCCGAAGTTTTCATAAAAATAAAGGTTTTATAAGAAAATTTGGAGGCTTTCAATTGTTTTATTAAAAAAACGGACGAATTGTATGAAAATTTCGACAAATTTTATGAAAAAAATTTTTGTATAAAGTTTTTATAAAACCACTTTATAAAAATGGAAAATTTTATTTATAAAATCGACCTTATAAAAAAAACGAATTTTTATGAACAATTCACTGATTTTATAAAAATTTCGCCTGTTTTTATAAAAACTACAATCACTAGGGACGTTTTTTTCCATTTTCGAAAAGCTGAAACGAAAAAATATAAATTGTCCGAATTCTGTTTTGCAGGCAGATCAACAGTCCTCGGCCTGGAAATAGGTCCTGATTTCGTCACGGCCGAATCAGAAGCAACATTGGACGGCGCACAAGTTCGCCAGTCTCGAAGAATAGCCCAAATTAAAATCAAAGAAGAAGCTGACCGAAGGAGAATGGAAGAGGAACCCACGAAAGCCGCCAAAGGAAAACATGAGAAGCAGGGGAAAAGAAAACGAAAAAAGCAAAAAGTAAATTTGCCAAAATTTAACCTGCAATAATTTTTCAAACACAAAAGTTCTCGTTTTTCTTTCGAAAAAATGAATTTAGAATGATTTGTTAATAAAAAATGAAACGAAATGTAAAAATCTGAAAAAGTGTGAAAAATGCATTATTCAGTTCAATTAATTTTTTTTTTTTTCTTTTTCTTAGGATGAAACTGAAGAAGAGGACGAAGAAGAAGAGGAGGAAGTAGCGATAATTCAGGAAGTGGAGAAAGAACAGACGTCGAAAAAGAAACGCAAGAGGAAAAAGAAGAAAAAACCAATGTCGAGATTCGACGAGGCGAATCCGTGGCAAAGTTCTTCCGGTTCCAGCAGTGACGAAGAGCACGAAAACGAGGAAGAAGAGGAAGAAGACGAAATTGAGGAGATGGTTTTGAAAAGTGATCATGAGTTTTCGCCGGAGAGCGATTTGGAGCAAGACGAAAATTTGCAGCCGTTGCGACGTGCTAGGACTGCGCAAAAATGTAGGATTGAAAAAAATTTTTTTTTATTTAGTTTCTTGGAAAAACATTCATTACATATTTTTGAGAATTTCGGAAGTTTACTTTTGTTTGTTACTATCGTAAATTTTCAAGTATTGATTGATGGGTAATTATTCAAATTAAACGATCGTTTGTCATAATTAATGATTGAAATTATACAACTCTGCTGGAGGTGAGACATTTCCAAATTTGTTGAAATGAAATTCTTCCTATTTCAAGAGATTTTCGGAACTGTGAAAGTCTCAAAAACCTTTTGAATTTAGAGAGATTATTTTAAGAGAGTTATTGTTTCAGTCTCAAGTTTGTTTGAAATTCTTCAACTTTTGTAATGTAAAAATTGTAGGTCAACAAGAAAATTTGTAATATCTGAATAATTGGCATTATTTTGCGACTTGTAACGAATATTCGAAAAATTATCAAACTACCCTTGAAGAATTTGAAAAGTCTTCAACTCAAATTGAACATAAGCATCCAAATTCCGAATTAACATAGATTTGATGGATAAAAAAGATGACTATTGGATTTTCGATGCAAAGGTCGCAAGTTCAAATCCCGCTGCCTCAAAAAAATTTTTAAATTTCTTTCGAAACGAAATTTGAGCTAAAGCCTCATAATCTGATGAAAAATGTTATATACATTAGCAAAATGATCCAAAAAAGGTTAGAAAAATTTTTGCATATTTTTAAAAAAGTTGAAAAAAATTGGTATAAAAAAATTTTTTGAAAAAACAATTTTTATAAAAATTGTTTGAAAAAAAGTTTTTATAAAACCACTTCATAAAAAATGCAAATTTTATAAAACTTTCATAAAATCGGCCTTATAAAAATTTTCATACAAATTTCTTATAAGGTTTTTATAAAAACTAGAATCACTAGAGTATTTTGAGAATTATTTCAATTGTATATATCACTGAGTTGTCAAACGAATTTTCGAATTATTTCTGGAATAACAAAATCTATAGCTTTTTGGATTTGTTTATTGTGAAATTGAAAATTCGCTATATTTAGGGGTTGTCGATAGTGCGTTTTTCGCATGAAAATGATGTAAATTTGTGTAATTTTTCCAGCCCAAAGTGACGTTGAAGAAGCCGAGGACGAATATGCTTGTCAAAAATGTGGAAAAGCAGATCATCCTGAATGGATCCTTCTTTGCGACAAATGCGATCATGGCTGGCATTGTTCCTGTCTTCGACCTGCTTTAATGCTTATTCCTGAAGGAGATTGGTACTGTCCGTCATGTCAACATGTAAGTTGTAAAATTTGTAAACAATTTATAGGGTCGTTTTGAAAATTCTAAAACTGAAGACTCCAAAGGACTGAATTTTCATTATAGTATTTAGATTTCCACATTTGATAAAATTTCGATAATTGTTACAAAATTTAAACATCTAGAATTTGAAAAAAAAAACGTCAAGAAACCTCACTTTTCATTTACTTTTTTATATTTATCATTAACAGAACACACCAACAGTAGCTTAACTAGACATTTACCATTTATTCTGTTCTAACATTTTGCAAGCGTATATACATGATTTTTTATTTTTGTTCCAGAACCAACTCATTGTCAAATTACAAGAAAGTCTGAAAATGCATGATACGCTCGTGAAAAAACGAGAGAGTGAAATAATGAGGAAAAAAAGGCTTACGTACGTGGGAATTAGTACGGAGAACATCATTCATAAGGGCAGGTCATCAGCAAGTCGAGCAAATTCTGATGATTCCAGTGATGTCTCGAAAAAATCTAAGGACAGGAGAAAGCGTCGTTATGATGACAATGGTCAGAATTCAATCATTTTTTGTCGAAGTAGAAATTTTTTTTTTTTTCTTTTAGTACATTTGAATTTAAAAACTAAAACGTTTATTTTTGGGTTTTTTGATGTTGAACTTCGAGTATCCAAATTTGACTGATTAAAATCTTTAGTTCCTCAAATTCTTAATTTTAACATCCTAAAATTCGAAAATTATCGATTTTTATTTTTCTATTAAAAAATGTCGAACTCTGAAAATAAATAGTCAAAGATTGCAATTTTCCAATAAAAACCTTGAATTGATCATCAGATTTTTCATTTTGGATCATATTTTAATTATTCTTTTCATTTTTGTATCTTTGAAAATGAAATTGATAAAATCAATTTTTTAATTTAAATTAATTTTTTTATATTAATTAAAGAATATAAAAATCGTAAATTCACAAACATGATTTTCGAAAATAATTCCAACTATTTTTTTTAATAAATAATTCCAACGAGAATTTGGAAATTTTAAAAATTACGAGTTTATTACACGTTTCAGAAATTTTTTAAATTACGAGAATCTTAAAAATTTCAAGAATCGCAAAAATAACAAAAATGTTGAAAATTCCAAGAATTTCGAAAAGTAAGAAACATTTTTATTCGAAAACCCCTCCCGAAAATTTTTTCTGCGTCCGCCCCTGTCTGAGGCGAATTTTAAAAACACGCTACTTGAAAAATAATTTTTTTTTCCACAAATGGAATAAACTGTTTTTCGTTACCAGTCAATTTTTACATACGTAAAACAGTAAAAAAAAAATCTCGCATTTTTTCGAGAACGACAACAAAAAATTTCCAAAATGCAAAAATAATGAATGAAAAAAAAAACCTACTCGCGAATTTCGCGCGAAAATTCACGCATGCGTCAAATCCGGCAATGCCTGTAGAATATTCATGTGCATGGCCAGTCCATACATCGCGATTCCTCCCCCTCCCCTCTCTTCTGCCCCGTGACTTCTCGCGACTCCGTTCGTATATGTATATATATCGATATATATATGTTCTGTACGTACGTGCGAGCACGAATAAAACGACAAATGACTCTTGCCGAGTTTTGCTGTCGTTCGACGATTCCCCTTGTTACGTTTCGTAACCCACATTTTTTGAATCTTTTTTTTTTTTTTTTTTTTGTTTTTTTGTTTTTTTTTTTTTTTTTTCTTTTTTTTTTTGTTTTTTTTTTTTTTTTTTGTAATTTTTGTGGTTTGTTTTCTATAGTCTGAGGTTGATTATTTTGTGTCGTTTTTTTGGCGCAGAAAGCACGTCTTCGGGTACGTCGAGCTCGAATTCGAGCAGCGAGGAAAGCGAGCCCGTGTATCAGCTACGCGAGCGGCGATGTGCTAACACGTACAAATTTAATGAATACGACGACATGATAAACGCGGCTATTCAGGATGAAGTCGAAGCCGTTCAAGGCGCCGGGAACCAGGGCCGCGGAAAAGACATTTCAACTATTGTCAACGCCGAGAAAGAAGAAGCCGAAGTGAGATTTTTCGCGTTGTTGGGGTTTTGGAGGCTTTCATTTTGGTTTTGGTGACATTTTTACAGTTGATTTTAAGTAGATTTTTGGGAAAATTGTATTGGTTTGAATGTTGAATGTTTATGTTTGAATTCGATGGAACACGAGTTCAAGAATTGAGAAATTTGTATTTTATTATTATTTATGATTTATTATTTATTGCTCGAATTTTTGGTTTTTATATTACGAGAATTCACCAAATTTTCCAGGGTCAAGACGTGGATTTTTCGGGAAGATTCACTTATGTTTTTTCCAGTGTTTGAGTTGTTGTTGAATTTTCATTTTTGAATCTTGAATTTTAAAGTTCGAATATTTTCGGAATTTTGGTATTTCAGTGTTCAAAAACTCGAAAATTTAGAATTTTAAATTTAAGAACTTCCGAAGTTAACATTATTAATACAGAAAATTATTAATTCGAAGCAGCTGAAGTGAGATTTTTCGCGTTATTATGATATTTGTCGATTTCATTTTAGTTTTTGCTTTTATGATTTTTTGCCAGCGAATTGTTCGAATTGTTTTTCCGGTTTTCCAGGAAATTTTGAAATATCAGTGTTTGAAAACTTGAAGATTACAACTTAATTATTATTGAAAATGTTTATGTGGATTCGAAAAACTAATCCGAAAAAGTTAAGTCCAACTTCAGAAATTATGGGGAAACAGAAAGTTAAAGTATTTCACTTGAAAACTTTTCCTCAAAATTATGAAATTCATAAATCTTGGATTTTTGAGGTTCACAAATGTTCGGAGTGTCGCGTTTTTTTCATATTCAGATTATTACATAAAGACGAAATCTTCATTTCCAGGCATCGAAACTTGAAGAAGACCAAGAAGACGACGCGAAACAAGACAATGAAAAGGAAGAAAAAGAAAGCGACGAGGAGTACAAAGTAGATAAGGATGAAGAAGAAGAGGAAGAAGTCGAAGAAGTAGATAAAAAAGCAAGCGAAAGAGAGGAAGCGGCTCAGAAGACGAGGAAAATTCTGTCGCGGAAAAAGCATCGGAAATTGAACAGTTTGGACGTCAGCAGCGAAGAGGACGATCCATTCAGCGACGAGGATTTCAAAGGTTCGTATTATAATACGAACCTTTGAATAATTATTTTATATTTTTAGAAAACTGAATGTAAATTTTTGTACATTTTTATAATAATGGCTTACACTTCGATTTTTTACTCTTTTGTTATACTATACATAAAATGACCCTAATAATTGTAGTTTTTATAAAAACAGGGAAAATTTTTTGTTATATCAGTGAATTTATAAAAACTCTTTTTTTTTTATAAGGTCGATTTTATAAAAGTTATATAAAATTTTCGATTTTTATAAAGTGGTTTTATAAAAACTTTATTCAAAAATTTTTTTTATAAAATCTCAAAATTTTCATACAATTCATCTGTTTTGTGATGAGAAATATTGAAAGCCTTCAAATTTTCTTATAAAACCTTTATTTCTATAAAAACTTCGCGATTTTTATAAGAAGTTTCATATTTTTATAAACAAACTTTTCTGGTATAAGGAATTTCTCTTCTAGTAATATTTAATACGTTTTTATTACACAAGGGAATAGAAAATCATGTTCGCAACGTTTTTTAGCAATTATAAAACGTAAAAACATATGATTTCATAGAATTTGAAAATTCTTCAACTCAAATTGAAAATAAGCATCCAAATTCCGAATTAACATGGATTTGATGGATAAAAAAGATGACTATTGGATTTCCGATGCAAAGGTCGCAAGTTCAAATCCCGCTGTCTCCAAAAAATTTTTAAATTTCTTTCGAAACGAAATTTGAGGTAGAGCCTCATAAACTGATGAAAAATGGTATATACATTAGCAAAATGATCCAAAAAAGATAAGAAAAAATTTTGCATATTTTTAAAATTGTTAAAAAAAATGTTTATAAAAAAATTATTTTTTATAAAACTTTCAAAAAGCCACTTTATAAAAAATGCAAATTTTCTAAAACTTCTGTAAAACCGACCTCATGAAAATTTGTATGAAAATTTTTCATACGGTTTTTATAAAAACTAAAATCACTAAGGTATTTATTTTTGTAAGCAAAATCGGTGCAAATTTTGAAAATTTGTACCTTGAAATCTGAAGGTTTCAATGTTTTGGACTTCAAAATTTGAGTTATCTGATTCGAATTTTCTGTATGCTCAATAATTTTGAAGTTTGCTTGACGAGTTCGAAAAATTCGAAGTAATCCAAGAATTCAATACATTTTTCTAAAAAAGCACGCACTGAAAATTTTTGTTCAGCTCTTGAGCTCTTTACATTGCGAATTCATAAAATTATAGAACATTTTTTCTAGTACCAATTTTTGGATCTTGTTTTTTTTTTTTAAGAAACTGCCTAATTTTTACGATTTTTTGCTAAAGGTTCGAGTTCCGACGACGACGAAGATCCCGATGAACAAGTGAGTTCGTCCGATGCAAGTTCTTATGACGGCCGACGACGAAACCGAAAAGGGAATTTAAGACCAACTCGTAGATCGACTAGAGCGCGAACTACGCGTTATGATGAAGATTTTAGTAAGTTTCGTGCATATATATAGAATAGTTATATATTATAATAGTTATAGTTATACTTATTTATTATACTTATTTTAATAGTTCATGTATGTATATATATATATATATATATATATATATATATATATATATATATATTTTTTATATTTTTCACTAATTCCACGCATTGTATATTAAAATGCTATGTTAAACAAATTGTATAATTTTACTGAACAAATTAATGACTTCTGAAATTTTCCGTCTTCAGTTAATGACGGTGACAGCGACGAAAGCGATCGCCCGAAAAGAAAAAAATCACGAGCGGATTGGGTAGATGACAGCGAAAGCGAAGAAAGTGATAATTCGTGGGAACGAAGAAAGAAAAGGTATAAATGCGAAACAATTTTTATTTGGAAATCAGAACTTGATTGGGGTCATTTTCGTATTGGAATAGTTGAAAAATTGAGCCTTATTGAAATGGCGCTTATCAAATTTTTAATTTCCGATTTTTAATGATCGTTCAAAATAAATCAGGTTCCATTTGTTAAAAATCTTTGATGAGATGATATTACATAATACAGTTACGTTATTTAATATTATCTCGCCAAAAATTAATTTCATTTATACAGCTTTTTTTATTGATTCGTTAATTTTTTCATTTATTTGTTTATTATATCTATTTATTGATCCAGAAATTATTGCTAGTGCATTTACGTACAAAATGCGTATCTATTGTACACCTGCATGCTGCGAATGAACAATTTTTAAAAATAAACATCCTGAATATGTTTTTATTTCACAGGACTAAACCATCATTTTACTCACGACAAAAATCGTCGAAAAGTAAATCGAAGAAGAAAAAGAAAAGGAAACGCATCATCGAAGAGTCAGATAATCAAAGCGATAACGAAGAAGAAGAAAACCTGAAAAAGGCGATAGCTGAGGACGAAGAAAAATCGTCCGCTCGAGAAACAAATGCAACAAGTGTGGAGGAATCGACGAAAAAAGAGGAAACAGTTGGGGAAACGACCAATGACTGTGAGCCAAATTTAGAGAAAAAAGAGGACGAAGCAACGATTTCAGAGCCACCAACAATGGAGGAAAAAAATGAAGAGGAAAAACCTGTTGCAGAAAACGTTGAAAAAATGAAAGAAGGGGAAACGCCTGCGACAGAAGAAACACCCAAAAAGAAAAAAAAGGTGATTTCGATTTTACGACAGTTTTATTAGGATTAGATATGAAAAATGAAATTTGAGTCTTTTTCGAGATGCACGTTTGCACATTTGTGCGAGATTTTTTTAAATTGATATTTTAGAAGTTGGAAAAATTTGTAGAATGTTCCAGAAAATTTCATCCATAGGAATTTTTATCAGTGTGTTTTGGATTTTTTAAAATTTCATTGGAAATTTTTGATAAATAATTCAAGATTTAGAATATTTAAAAAATTTTTGATTTTCTATCTTTTTAGGGAATTTTTATAATTTTCAGACATTTTTAAAAATTGACTTGTGATAATTATTGAATAATTTGTCATGTTATACGATCCATTCAATTTTTATATTTTTTTAATTTAAATTTTACATCGTCTGAGCAAGTTTTACAATTATATAAAAATGTTGCATGGATTTAATTCTCATTTTACTAACTTTTACGTTTTTCTTCTTTTTTCAGGAAAATGCTCCAAAACAAAAAAAGATTCGGAGAAAGGTAAGTTTGACTTTTCCCTGCTGAATCAGACTTCAGACAGTTTTTGCAAAAAAATAACCCAGTTACAGTTACTTTAGTTACTTTTTATGTTGCCTTTTCCTTATTTTATAACAAGTTTTGCTTAATTTTTGTTTTTTTTTAGTTTTTCTTAACTTTTGCTTAAAAATAATTATATGAATTCTTTTGAATTTAGTTCTGAATTTTTTATTTTTTGGCTCCGAATCATCAATTAAAAAAAAAAAAAAAATTTACGAAAGTTTCCAAAAAATGTAAAAATCTATGCCATTTTCATAGAATGTTGAATATTATGGATTATTTATAAAATATGTCATGTGACACATGGGTAAACCTCCCCCCCCCCTGCCCCCTCCTTTAAAACACATACTAACTACTTTAAATAGGGGCGGACGCAAAAAAAATTTTCTGGGGAGGTTTTTGAAAAAAATTTTTCTCAATTTTCGAGATTCCTGGAATTTTTCCAATTTGCGTAATTTTTGCGATTCTTGAAATTTTTGGAATTCTCGTAATTTTCGAAATTTCCGAAATGTGTAATATTCTCGTAATGTTTAAAATATCCAAATTTTTGAAACTCACAAAATTTTTGTAAATTTTCGGATTTTTTGGAATACTCAAACCTTTGAATATATACGAAATGAATGAAAATCTAAAAATTTTAGAGATTCTCTAAATTTTCAAAAATTCTATAACTTTTGACATATTTGGACTTTAACAAATTTTATGAATTCTCAAAATTTTCAAAATTCTCCGATTCTTTAGGTTTATTAGATTCTTTGAGGAATTAGAAAGTTTCAGAAATTTTAATCATTTCTGACATCTCCAAAATTCACAAAGTTTTTGCAGTTTAAACAAATTTTCAAAATTACTATAATTTTTGAAATCACTGAAATCGTTGCAATTTCTGAATTCTCAATTTTTGACATATTTACAAGTTTTCTGGAGTTACAAAAGTGTACTTATTTTTCGAAACTTTCGTAATCCTCAAAATTTCCATAATTTCCGATTTTTCGAATTACTTGAACATTTGAAAATTAACAATATTTCTCTAGTTATAAAAAATTCAAAAACTCTGAATTTTGAAATATTTCATAATTTTGGGAAGTTTCGGACTGTTGAAATTTTTCACAATTTCGTAAAAAATTGTAATTTCGAAGTTTCTAGTTTCATAAATTCACGTCTTAATTTTACACAAATTTCAAAGTCCGAAATATTGAATCTCTAACACTCCCCCTTTCCCCCCCCTGTGGGTGGGCTCCCCCCCCCCCCCCCCCCCCCCCCCCCCCCCCCCCCCCCCTCCGCGTTCGCCCCTGACTTTAACGCAATAACAACAAATAACTTGGTCACGATCTGTCAACCCTTTCCCCTCTTTCCCCCTTCCTCTGGTCGTATTATGTCAGCGACTTCTTACAGATAGTTCTTGAATTAAACACAACAACGTTCAGTTCAGTTGAGTTCAGTGTTCACAGTACTATTGTTATAACGTGTCTGCGAATTGTAAAAATTCGTGTGATAAAACTCGGGAATAAAAACTCTAGCATTCAACGAACTGAAAATTTTATAATGAAAGTAAGCTGTTCAAAGGTATTAAAAATCAAACATCGAATTTTTAATGTGTTAACGTTTGAAAACAAATAGTTCGAAAATTGCGAAGTTCAAACATTCAGAAACTGAGTATTAATTGAAAGAAAATTGGAAATTCCGGTGTTCGAAATTGAACATTTTGAAGTGAAAAAAAAAATCAATTTCAAATTCAAATTCCCATTATTTTTCGTTGAATTTCAAAATACTAATAGATCTTAAATACCTTAGTTAAGGAATTCAAAATTTTTTTAAATATTCCACTTAAAAATGACACTCAAATTATTGTAATAATAAATAATTAATTTTTATGAATGAAATAATGTAAATTGAAAATGTTTTATTATTTAAAAAATAAATTTAGAGACAGTTCGAAAAAAACTACACTATCAACTTCTGAAGTCTGCGTCTTTTTAATGTGGAAATAATTTGTTAATGAAAATTAATAAAATTCTAGATAATTTATGGAGGACTCCCGGAAGACAAAGACCAACAAGACGACGAAGTCCTCAGTCGTCGAACACGTGGACGAAAAATAAATTACCAAGAAACAATGGCTTCTGATAGCGAAGAGGTGATTAATTTTGAATTAAAATTCAAAAATGACATTATAACGAACGAAACCAGCTTAATTAACGACTGTATAGTTGAAGGTGACTTCCTCAATGTTCATTCATTCTTCAAGAATGGATGATCTCGTACTTTTCGAATCATTTTCGTTAATTTTTTTTTTGTTTATTGCAGGAGCTGAAGAAAGCTCTTCGGAAAACTGAAGAAAGTGAAGAAGAATTCGTCATTAATGAAAACGCAGCAGAAGTTGGCAACGATGAAAAGGATTCAGGTAAAATATTATTTCAAAATTATCGAGTATGATTGTAAAATATGACCCATCGAAGATTAATGTTGATGTTAATTATTTTATTCGGTTGAAGGAAATTGAATGAAATTTAATTTTCGTATTAGAAACTGAATTGATGTAATTGATTTGATTTTAAATAATAATAATTTATTGATTTGGTTGAATTTTTTTGTTCTTTCTTAAAATAATATTCTATTTTTGTTATTTATTTTTTTGAACTTGAAAAAAAATTATCACGCTTTATGTTTGCTATTTATACACATTCAGGAAAATTCTAACGTTTTATTTTTATTTATTTCTAAACATCCAAAAAATGCCTGTTTTATTTTTTTATACACAGATATTTTTTACAAATTACACATAATCGATGTTATCAACAGAGAATTTCAATAAATTTTTATAGATTCCGGGAAGTACATTTTGCAATGTATATTTTTGAATACCTGAGGAAAATTGTTATTGAATTGGATAGTTGAATGGAATTATTAATTGAATGGAATTATTAATTGAATGGAATTATTAANNNNATTTGTATCTTTCCCCGTTCAAATTGAAACATTTGCTAATGTTTGTTAAAATTTTTGGTAATTTGACATTTTGGAATGTAAACTTTCATAATTTTTCTATTTTTTATGTTCGTTTGGAAAAATTTCAGAGTTTCGAATTTTTTGTAAACTTTTCTGTTTTTATTGTACAACTAAATTTCGAACTTTTTCGTGTAAAATTAGAACAACTTTAAGTTACGTATTATGGTATTTAGCCAAATAAGTTTTTAATAAGTTTAAATTCTTCAGCTAAGTAAAATTTATCCTGAATTGCTAATAGTTTAAACTTTCAAATTGTCGAATTCGAAAAATGTTCGAGTTCTGAATTCAAAATCCGCAGATTTTCAAATGTGATGGCTCCAATTTTCGGAACCAAAAATGTTCGCATTCGAACAATATTTTTCTTCTAGGATTTTGTTTCTTAATCAATAAATCATCCAGATTTTCTTTGTTTTTTTTCTCCAAGAGATTAGGAAGTAGAACATTAAAAAGGAAATTTCCCTAAAATTGACGAATTTTAACATGTAATTTGTGTAATTCATGTCTCAGAGAAGTAGTAAACTTCCCGCCACTATGATTATTGTCATTGTTATAACCGACATTGTTTGACAGGCGACGATACGTACGTCCCGCAAAAGAATTCTCACAAAAGCAGCGTGAAAAAGCCGAAGAAGAGCAAAAGTCCGGGCGGCAAAAGAAAATTGGCAATGAACGACGGTACTCCGAAACAGAGAAGAAAACCGGGTCCGAAACCGGGCAGCAGGAACAAGTCTCGAGAGCCGAAATTATCCCTCACGCCGATTCTCAACGACGAGGAAATGTTGAAAAACATGGACATCGAAGGTTGGGATTGTGTTTATTTGTAATAACATGGTTCGTAATAATAGGATTTATGATAACAATGTTGAATGTTTCCGTTATCGTGAGTGTGTGATGGTCACGATAAGATGTTTTGTTTCTGGGATTATCTCACTTTATGATGTATTTGATTTTTTAGGTTTTTGGAAGTTTTGAGGATTATTGATTTTTTATTTTTGTGTCACTTGAATTTGTAGAAATTTTCAGAAATTTTAGGGAGCTTAGGAAAAATTTGATTGGATGTTGGAAAGGTTTTTGTAGTGTAATTTTTATTTCGAATGATTGATTTTTTTTTTTTTTTTATTGAAATGATTGGTATTTTTATGTATTTTTGAAGATTTTTGTGGGTTTGCTGAATTTGTAAGCAATTTCGAAGATCCTAAGATTCAGTTTCGACCATTCTAAGTGGAATTATATCATTTTTATGGAAAATTTATAAAACTTTCATAAAACTACTTTATAAACAATGCTAATTTTATAAAACCAACCTTATAAAAATGTTTATAAACATTTTTCATAAGGTTTTTATATAAACTAGAATCACTAGGGTGTTTTTTTTCTGCAATAATTAATTCAAAATTTAAATCATCGTTATTCAGTAGATTTTTTTTCAAAATTAATCTCACTAAAAATTACTAAAAAAATAGGTTCATAATCGCGTTATAGTTGTTATCGTTTTATTATTACGTAGACAGTATTTTTAAAATATTTTGAAATGTTTAATTAAAGGTTTGTCAAAAATGGACGATGCAGAACGCGAAGGCGCCGCTGGCGAAATAGGCCTCGGTGATCTAGACGAAGAACAGTTGGATCAAATAATGATGGAGGTAAAAAAAATTTGTTTGGATTTTAAATTCACGTTCATAATTTATGTACTATTTTTTCAAAATTGGAACTTGCAAAACCATATGAATTGATCATAATACTAATAACAAATGAAGAAATTAATACATATATTTATATACAATCATATTTATATTAATATATAATATATATAGTCCAATATACATTATGATATATTATGTATAATATAATATATTATATATAATACATTAATATATAATATAATTCTATGTAACTGTATTCCAGGACGAAGAATACGGCAGAAAACAGCTGGAACTGGCCGCGATAGAAATAGCGAAAAAGAAGAAGGAAAATAGGGAAGCCAAAAAATTGGAAAAAGCCAGGTTGAAAGCTCTGGAGATTTTGGCTGCGGAAAGGGATGCCGAGGGTGGAGATGGGGAGGTCCCGAAAAAGAAGAAGCGAGGCCGTAAAAGCAAGGCGGAAATTTTGGCCGAGGAAATGAGGAAAGAAGCTTCGGGTAGCACTCCTGCTCCTGTTGTCCCTGCTGCGGCAGCAGCCGTCGCGACGACGCCGACCACGACGGTTATGAACGCGAAATTGAGTCCTGGACTGAGCAATCTTGTGCCCAATGTACCCGTGGGCGTGGAGAGGCCGATGGAGTGCGAGAGGCCGATAGAATGCGGCCAAATGGGGATTTCACCGACGACAACGGGTATAATTTTTTCTACGATTGATCAATTGTATAATTAATATTATGTAATAACAATTGATTTGTTATTAATGTAGTAAGATAAAATTGCTAGTTTTTCCAGTAAAAAGTGAGTGATTTTTTCACTTGTGTAAAAAAAAAGTACAGATAAATGGTTCTTCCACTTGTGAAAAAGTGAAAAAATTGATAAATATTTTTACACTCGAAACATTAAGATCAAATAATCTTTAATTCTTATTTTATTTTATTATATTGTATAATAGTTTCATTTTTACTCAACTTACGCTCAGTACCTGTTCCCGTGTAATAGTCTCATTTAACTTAACGTAAGTCAAAGATAATTTAATTTAATTTAATTTCTTTTAACTTTAACAAATTTGTTAAACTACGCCAAAATGTACAAATGTATAAATGTGTAACCTCAAAGACCCCCCCAAGGGTATAAATAAACGCATATATATATATATGTATATATATATACACTCGAAACATTGAGAAAAACTGCCATTTTTTTGTCGAAAAGAAGAATGCAAATTTTTTTTCGAAAATTGACAATTGTATAAATTAATTCATTATTATTTTCTGTCAATTAGCAGGCCTGGAAGGGCACCTCCTGAATCCAGATTGCATGAAACCGAAAAGAAGAGGCCGGGGAAAGGGCAAAAAGACCCTAGCACTGGAAGCGGCACGCGCCGCTGAAGCCGGTGGCAAAGGCGGCGACCTCCACTTGCAGGGGATGGGCGCTGATTCGAACCCCTCGGATGAGTATCAGGGAGTGCATCCCACCCCGGGCAGTAGCACATCCGGCTCGGCGCCGTCCACCCCACCGGCGCCATCCGGGACTTCTTCCAACCAAGGCTACCCAAGCGGTCAGCCACAGTCATCTGTCATCACGAGGTAACATATAAGTGTTTATTAAATATGTGAAATGAGTTCATTTTTGAGCATTTAAATGTTTTATGTGAATCGTGGAGTTTCTATCGAGGGGCGATTAAAAATTCGAAAATTTTACGGTTTTTGAACATTTTCAAAAAATTCAAAATTCCAACATTTCAAAAACTCGTAAAATTTCCAAAACTTTCAAAACTCCAGAACTCCATAATTCTTCGAAAATCAAAAATTCAAAAGCTTTATAAGTTCCAAAACTTGATTATTTCGAAATTTTAAGTTCTACAATTTCAAAAATTTTGAAATTTCTAGACTTAGAAACTTCAAAATACGTACAAAGTTCAAAAATCGCAAAATTTCCAGACCTCATTTCAAAACCTTGATTTTTGACCTTCAAAAATGTCAAAACTCAATAATTTACAATCTTGAAAATTCAAAAATTTCAAAGTTCTTGAATATTCTCAAAAAATTCAAAATTTCAACATTTTAATAACTTGTAAAATTGTCAAAACTTCCAAAACTGCAGATCTCCATAATTCTTCAAGAATTCAAAATTCCAAAGCTTTATAAGTTCCAAAACTTCATTATTTCGAAATTTCAAAGTTTCTACAATTCAGACCTCATTTCAAAACCTTGAGTTTTTACCTTCAAAAATGTCAAAACTCAATAATTTACAATCTTGAAAATCCTAAAACTTCTATATTCCATTATTTTCAGGACTTCCAATATTTTCGAAACGTCAAAATTTCAATTCATCATTCATAACAACATTCAATTGAGGAACCCCTTTCAAAATCTTGGCCTCAGGCCCCGCAAAACTTAGGGACGGCCCTGTCCCTGACTCCCATTATGGGAGTCAATGGGAGTCACAAAAATCATGACTCCCAGTTTGATTTCCAAGTTGACTCCCAGAGTGAATAACCCCTCGATTTCTATAAACATTGTACACACATTTTAGTCGACATTTTCCAATTTTCACAATTTCCGAAAAAAAATTTTTTCAACCCATTTTTGTTCTCTTTAATTTTTAATCTTTCCCTATCAGGATGTTGCAGTCTCAACCAGTCTCGAGCAGCCCACAGTCCTTCGCTGCCGCGGCAGCGGCTATGGGCCACAAGTACTTCGGCGGGCCCAACACCCCAGCCCAGGGCCCGATGATGGTGGGCCCGAGACCCGGGTATGAGATGCAGTCCCGGGGCAGGATACCGTCCCCGTACAGACAACCGGGACAGCCGTCGGGGATGCCGCCCCACTTCGCGGCCGTCAGGTCGGGGACGCCGCCCATGCGGTTGCGGGTACCCGGCCCCATGTACCACACCGGCCACCACCCCATGGACCCGTCGCCCTCCGGCGGCGGGCCGATTTCCATCAACAACCGCGACCGGAACTCACCCCACACAGGTGGACCCACGCCGCCCCCGCCTCCTTACATACGAGCGCCCATACCGACGATGGTGAGGTTCCCGGACGGTCCGCAGTTGGGTCCCCGGCACCCGATGCCCCCGTTCGCCAATTCCTCGCCCCCGCCCAATAGGGCTCCTGGTAATTTTTCCCCGTATCACCCCCCGCCCCCGAATTATCACTACGGGGCTTACCCCCCGCCTCCCGGCATGCCGGGGGCCGAGGACGCGGCCCCTTATCAGGGCCCTGGGCCTTATCCCGCGGAACAGCATTTCCCGGGCCCCTCCGAGGGACAAGTTCCTCCACCCCCCACGAGCGGGCCATCTCCTGCTGCCGGGGGGCCGGGGCCCCAGGGTGGTCCTCATTCCAGTGACGGGAATCACCCGCCCAAGCAGTTCGACGAAGAGGGCAGCGGGGAGTTCGGGGGCCTCGTGTCGTACTTCAGCAGTCAGCGGGAAGACGACCTGGAGTCGTAGCAGGAGTAGAAACTTGGCCAACCCCGGGACGTAGGAGTTTGAGGGTGGGGATTTTTTGAGGGAAGCTGAAAGTGATGGTGGAATTGGTTCAGAGCTTTTTTTGGTGAATGTTTAGTTGAGGTACTTTTCTGAAAATAGGACGAAAAAGTTTTTTTCAAGGGTCGAAATATCGGATTTTTTCAAGGGTCGAAATATCAACATTTTTCAGAAAAGTAGCTTAACTAGACATTTACCTTTTTTTTTTGTTTGGAGAGAGGTTGTTGTTGTTGATTTTCGAAAGTTGAAACGGTTACAAAATGAAGAGGTGGAAGGTTACTGTTGTTTGGAGTTTTGGGTTTTGAGTTTTTGAGTTGATTTGGTTCTGGGAGGATTTGAACCTTTGTGAAATTAATGTGAAATCTTGATCAAATTATGTTATCGTAAATGGTACAAAGTATTATTAACACGTTGATGAAAATCATTAAATTGTAAAAACGATTCGATTATCGTATTGAAGAAATTAATATTTCGATGCAATAAATTGACTTTTTTCATAGAAATTATGCTTAGGACAGTTAGGAATCAGCTAAAGCCTTTTTTGTATCGAAAAATTCTGAGGAGTGCCCCAAAGTGGGTCAAAGACTCGAAACCCGAAATTAACAGTAATATTTTAGCCTGAGATTTTATTGTTGGTGATCGTTTCACATTTAATTGGCGTTTTTGTTGTTTCGTGATTATTTTTTTGGCATTATTTTGTTTGAATGAAAAGAGCGTTTCTTTTGATAGTTTTGCAGGGCAGTCGAGATTTCTGGGAAAGTACGAAATATTATTAGATATTCCTAAATTGTTAGACGATTAAAGAAATCAAACATTTTTTTTCAATTCGTTTTCTATTAAGAATGTTAGCTTTATCGAGGTTTTTTGACAAATTTAATTTTTCGAAGTATGCGATTAGCCTGATTTTTTTCGGGAATGTTTGTGTCCCCCAATGTTGAGTCGCAAGGTGATTGACAGTTTTTTCGTGCAAGTTGTACAAATCATTGTTTTGTTTGTGACAATTTTTTCGCTTGCGTTTTTTTATGCGTTTTCTGGACTGCAAAACGCGATCGTCGGTGTATAAATGTCTTTGTACCAGATTCTGAATGTACAAATATATAACGATTTTTGTGTTGTTTTTATGTTTTTTTTCCTGTTTTGTTTTGTACAATTATTTAAGTAAAGGCTCGTTCTTTATTTTTGTTTTTTTTTTTTTTTTTTTTTTTTTTTCAACAAATTTTTCGTTTTCTGGCTTGAATAAAAAATCGATTCCACTATCTGTCGTACTCAGTGCTGCGAGATCTTTTCCCATTAAATTAGGGGGATTTTTTACGTGTTTAAATGGGAAGTTGACAATTTTTCGAAATATTTGGAAAATTTTCCAGGATTCTTGAGCATGATCAATGATTTCTGAAAGTCGAATAGATTTCTTCTATTCACAAAATTTCTTGAAGTAAATGAGCATATTAATTCTGAATTCTGAATTCTCCCAAATTTTTCAAATTTCCAAGAATCGACTTTTAACAATCGAGGAAAACAAGGAATCAAAAAAAGTTGTGAAATCTCTTGATAGTTGAATGAACACAACTTTACCAAATTTGGTGGGGAAGCTTGAAACCATCTGGCAGCACTAGTTGTACAACTTTTCAGTTCGAGTGTAAATACAGAAACGAAATGAAAAATGACGGTTGGCCAAGCGCGAATTTATCCGCATAAGATCTGATCCATCGTGTGACAAAAAAAGTAGTTGGCAGCGAAATCCATCAAATAATGTAGTTGAAGAAAAGTAGAAGTTATTTGCAAATGCATGCCTGTATCAAAATATACAAAAAGTGAAATTTTTGAGCATCTAAACAGCGATAAAAAAGCTGTTGCGTGTGTACATATGTAAATACAACAAATATATATTCTATATGTATTATATTCAACAGTCAGATCAGAAAAAAGTGCAACGGACGCAAATGTAATATTATTTAAGAATATTCGAAAGACATTCTAAGAAAAACGATGGAATATAAATTGACGAAAGGTGTGAAGAAAAGACTACTACTACTACTACTACTAGAGTTATTTATAAACAACGGAGCGAGTAAGAATTTCTTATAAGAGATAATTTGTATTTTGCGCTTTTTGTTTGTCGAAGAACATGAAGTTGCTTTCTTTTGTTTATAAAAAAGTGCGGATGCAGTTTTTGATTCGCTAAATACAAACTTTTTGCGCGATACTTACTTTTAAAAATTTTCGGAGTCGTTTTTGAAGCGTGATATTATTGAAAAAAAGTCCTGAATCTCATGATTCACAAATTTCGAAAACTGCAGCTTGAAAAAAATATGAAAATCGAAAAAAATTCCCGGAAATGATCGAAATTGATCATTTTTGGATTTTGCGCCTTCCTGATCTTCGACCAATCGCGAATACGATGGCGTCGCCACGCTGATATACCTAAAATAAATAGTTGTACGAATAAAAAATGATATTAGAATACGGGTAGTTTCCTTTGCATCAAAAGGTCACATTTTCCGAATTTGGAAAATCTTGGTAAAAATCGTCGCTAATTTTATTACTTTTACACCTCTATGATGTATTTTGGTTGTACCAAATTCGACGTACAATCCGTCTTCGTTCATATATTTCGTCAGACATTTATATTTTAGGAGCGACTCAAGGAATTTGTCATTTTTTTCCACCTTCCAGTTTTTCAGACTAAATCTTGTTTTTTTTTAACATTTGCCTTGGGCGCCATCTAAAAAAATGTCTCACGAGAAAAACAGGAATTGTGGTGCAGTTCAGCTTCGATTTTTGGTAAGGGTTTGAACCAAACGCAAATATTAATGTTGTAGCTTAAATACAGAATTTTGTAATAAACGAAATGATATTGAGGAACATTCGTTTTTGTTATATTTTTCGTAAATTTATTACATTCCCACATTTTTTGGTATTTATGATGATTTTCAGGACGTTGGATTTGTGGAAATGTTGAACGAGGAATTCGTACTTTTTCCACGTTCTAAGATGTGAAATAATAATTTTTCAACTCATGAGATCGCACGAAAAAGTTAATTCTGATGTCAGCGGTTTACTCGTCTTAACATGACATTGTACAAAGTTTTCAAATTAAACGTGTTTCAAATTATCAATAATTCCTATTTACGTGCGTAATTTTGAAAATTTCAACAGTTTTTAAATCAAACGTGTTTCAATTTATCAATAATTCCTATTTGCGTGCGTAGTTTTGAAATTTTTAAGAGTTAAATCTGAATTCAGTTACATCCGCCATTTTTTATTTGAAAGGTTGGCAGCACTGGTTTGCGCCGTTGGCGCCCAAACTCAACGGTTTTCTTGAGTAGCGGTCACGGGCGTTGCGTCTCCCTTCGAGATTTTCGAAATAAAACGCGATTCAGAGGGGGAGAGGTGTAAACAAACGATAAAAAATTTCGTCCTTATATCAGGAAATTTTTTTTATAAAAATATGAAACTTTTCTTAAAAATCGCGAAGTTTTCAAAAAAATAAAAGTTTTATAAGGAAATTTGGAGGTTTTCGATTGTTTTCATAAAAAGAACAGACGAACTGAATGAAAATTTTGACAGATTTTATAAAAAAATTTTTTCATAAAGTTTTTATACTACCACTTTATAACAATCGAAAATTTTATATAACTTTTATGAAATCGACCTCATAAAGAAACGAATTTTTATAAATAATTCACTGATTTTATGAAAATTTTGCCTGTTTTCATAAAAACTACAATCACTAGAGAAATACGAAAACTGGACAATCCAAAAATTCTAAAATCCACATCGGAAAAATAACAATTTAAAAAATTCGCAGATCGAATTTACCAATTTAAACACATAAATAATTACGGAAGTAATTAAATAAATAGTACATTTCGGTAATTAAGGTCATTGCGCTCTCGGAAGTTATTCGTAAAAGCCTAAATAACTGTAGCACAAATAATAAATGTGTATAATTCCCGAAGTACTCAAAATCCATAATTTGTGACAACCTGTTCGCAAAAGTCGAATTACCCCTGATACCATGGTTATTTCCTAGTTTCGGGTTTTTCCATGATTGTTTCCTAGAGTAAAAAGATATCCAACAGGACGACACGAAGTTCTCAATTGACGTACACAGTTGAAAAATAATAGATTAAAAATCTTATAACAATTAACAATGAAAATACCTTTAAATCGAAATTGAAGCATGTATCAGAAAACAAACAACTATATAATTAGCTATTAATTTCAGGAGGTCACCTCTTTAAGCGCGCGCAATAACATAAACGATAAATAATGTTCAGCCTGTTTATTCCTCGCGTTGAACAAAAACTTACAGCGAATTTCGGCAACGACATATAAATTAAAGTCACATAAAACAGTGAAAATTCCAGAAATTTTCCTTGGAATATATAATTAACGTTAAATAGTCTCGAATCGCGTTGGTGCTGTGTTTTAATGCGTTTTCGAAGTAATTGTGTAGTTTAGTTTGCTGTATTTTCATCCATCCCGAACATATTCGCAGGTAATTCCTCGTATTTTTTTAGTTTTAAAAATTAACAGCTTTAATGAAACAGCGTATTTTTTATATTTGCCGTGGAACTTATATTTTATTGTGCAATTTTCGCTGTTCATTAGGGGCAGGAAGTTTCGAGGCGATCACTATATACTGTCATTTTTGCCATATTGTGACACCGAATAGTCATTATTATTCGACAGACGCGCATGACGTGATTTAGTGAAATATTTTCGAACGAGGAGAGCAAAATATAAACGCGAAAGAACCGCCGAAATGTTGGAAGGAGCAAGCCAAAAAACTGCTGCAGGGGAAGCTGAAAAAGAGAATGATGAGGGTTTGGAAATTAAAGAGGAAGAGAGTGATAGCGAAGAAGTGGACATTTTGTCGGAAAAAATTTCGAGGGATACTCCTATAGCGTTTGTGACTGCAAAATTGGGTCAAGGGCTGTTAGGCATCCCTGATTGGGGGTTTGCCATAAATTTGGGGAAGAAGGAACCGACAGAATGCAGACTCTTGATGGGGGTTCCACCAGCAGGTACGAATTCATCAGTTGATGATGGTTAGAAATGACGTAACCAGAAATTTCGTTCGGGGGGGGCTAAGGTGATTTTCACTCGAAATTAATTCAAAAAATTTATAACGTAAAGTTTTATGAGAGAATTATAAAAATTTCCTGAATTCTCAGAATTTTCATAGATGTTTGAAATCTCTGAAATTTTCAAAATCCTCTGAATTTTGAAATTCATCAAAATAGTCGAAAGTCTTGAAATATATTAAAAATGTTCCAATTAAAGTTTCTCGAAAATTTAGAAATTCGAAAACATTTTGAAAATTTGAAGAATTCCAAAAACTGCCTTTAATTCTCAAGATTTTCGAAAACTTATCGAATCTCTGAAATTTCTAAAATTTTCTCAATTCTGAAAATTGTCAATGTACTGAAAACTTTTGAAATTTTCGAGGTTTTTGAAAATCTTGAAATGTTACGAATTCTCAAGTTTCTCGTAATGTTAAGAATTCGTAAAATTTTCGTATTTCAAGTATTATGGAAATATATTGTAAATTTTAAGAATTTTTGGAACATTTACAATCTCTGAAATTTACCCAAATGCATATATTTCGCAAAACCCTACAAAATAATTGTACATTCGAACATAAATTAACTGTAAATCAGTTCAACATGAATCATCCATAAATTCCACGAATATCAAGCGTTTAGAACAATATCTAAATAATTTTTAAATTGAATTCAAGTCCCTGAAAACTCAATCAACCTTCACATATTTTCCATATTTCATCCAAACCTTCATTGACAGTTTCAGACCCTCTCAAACCTACCAGAAAAAAACGGATGAGCCAGAGCAAAAGGCGTTTTGCCCCTAAACCCACCAAAGTAATCGTCAAACCTCGTGACCCCGCATTACCAGGCACAAGCGCCAATTTCACCCCCTCCGAAAAACTCCGACAAATGCTTCTTACTCCAAGCAGCAGCGCGTCCAGCTCAACACCACATGTGCCGCCAGAGTCACCTGAAGTCAACCAGGGCCCAAAAAAACAGAAACATACGCCCATTCTCATAAAGTAAATTTATTCGTACAGTACACTTCCATTTATCGCCACCTTCGTAAAACTTAACCACTCAGATATGAAAACGCAAAAAAAAACAACAGAAAAACACATTTTTATATCCACCCCCCTCCTGTTGTTTCGAAAATTTCGAAAATTCCAAAAAATTTCGAATATTTCCAAAAGTCTAACAAAATTCTTTCAATTGTTTTTATAAAAAAAACAGAGAAAAATCAAAAATTGTATATAACTTATGAAATCGACCTTATAAAAAAACGAGTTCTTATAAATAATTCACTGATCTTACAAAAATGTTGCCTGCTTTTATAAAAACAACAATCACTAGTGTCCCAGAGTGAATCGTCCCTCAAAATCCACTATATCCCTAAAACCCCACACATACCCAACCCCGAATACAAAAACCAAAAAACCTCCCCAGGATGCTTCAGAGTCCACCAGTCTCGCGCAACCTCCAGTCCTTGGCCGCCAGAGTAGGAGACATGGTCCACGAATACGTCACCAAACACCACGCCCTAACCGGAGAACCAAGAATAAAAATCCCCCGAACCCTCTACCAAATCCCTCCTCGGGAAAGGGAACCTCTCCCGCCCCCACAACCATCCGAAATGTCCCAAAGGCTTGCAGCCATAAGGTCCAGGATCTCTTCCTTGCAGCTCCCAGCGCCCCAGCCCTTATACATGGTACCCCAAAACCTACCCACCGATAGGCACCATCAAGTGACTCAAAACTCCTGGAGCCCAACACATTTTCCACGACCCATCATCCAGCGTCCAGTCCCTTTCATGGCCAGGTTCCCCAACGCTTGCCAGATGAACCCTCGAGCCTGTCACGGACTCCTGTCACGGACTGAAGGACCATCCGCGTTTCAGCGACCTCAAAGAATGTCCTTCAGACCTCCTTTCCACGTCCAAGAACCCATGCACCACAACTGGCCCAGTTCTGTCGACTATCGTTACCAGAACCTTCCGTTCGTTAGGACGCCAGTTCCTCTGCCTTACATCCAAGGTCAAATGGGAGCCATGTTTCCGGATGACCCTCGTCTGGCTCGAATACCTGGATATGGAGAACAGTTCCGGAGAGAAGCTCCGTCGCCGCATGAACAAAACGCTTCGGTAATGACGCCTCATTTCGTGGGGTGCCCTTCCATGTTGTCTCGGGTCTATCGGCCCATGGATAACAACCCGCGGCCTTCCGTTGCGAACGGGCACGTTTCCATGGACTACCGGTACTGGAAGTTTATGATGGAGACGACACCGCCGTGTCTGGTAGGGTTTCAGAAGGATTCGCGTCATCTAATGCAGGCTGGTTATTCGCCCAGGAGAGAGGGGGATAATTTTTCCATGAACGTTCGACCTCAGATGACTAACGAGCAGGGGCGGATACGGAAAAATGTTTTGGGGTGAGTTTTTGAAATCTTGATGTACGTTATATTGATGTTTTTGGTATTTATTTAGTGAGGGATCGGCAGCATCTGTGAGATGAATTGAGTGTCATTTTTCATTTTTTCTACGGATCTTTGATCATCATCTGTAGGATGAATTGAATGTCGTTTTTCGATTTTTTTACGTATCTTCGATCAACACTTCTGAGTCAATTGTAGTTTATTCTGGATTGAGTAGAGTTCGTTTTGAGGAAATTTGGGCATTTTAAAGTGTCTATCCTAGCCAGCTGGGAGCGACGAGATTTCGACGCCAAAATGGAGACAAAAGGCGATGTTTAGGCGACGTTTGAGTCGCTGTGTGAAATTGTTAGGAAATTAATTTCAGAGCGTTTTTCGAAAAAAATTGATTGGATTTGCATTCAGAATAAC
>JAPYZK010008836.1:0-16197 GCA_030522785.1 Platygaster equestris | reverse complement strand
GTGAGAAAGGAAGGATGTTGAGATTATTTGATTCGGTTTGTTTGAAGACGCATTCGTCTCGACCTTGATTACTATTTGATTTCAGTATTACTGATGTAAATGCGATTGATCGTTTTGTTCGCTGTAATAGGGCGAGTTTTTGTGAATGCGAGTGTTATTACAGTGAATGCGACTATGTAAGTTGTTATTTACAATAAATTGACCAAACATGAATTTTCTGAGTACGAGTACTGCGTGTTTTTACCCCGAATTCACGTACTTTTTTGACAACAATAAAATGAAAAAACTTGTGAAATGTTTCAAGAATTGCATTTGTCTTGAAAGTACGGCATTTACATAGGCGATGCTCAGGGATACAAGATACAATCGCAACTTTTCGTCGTCGTCGTATGATTTATTTTAAATACCGAAATTGACAGTTTCTCGACACGCTCCGGGCAATACAGAGCCGTTTATTGCCCTAAGGAAATAAATTGCTCAAGAACAAATCCAAAGAAAACTAAAAATAAGTGATCGAATGTTAAATAGAACAAGTGAGGAGTACAAGCTGAATCGATGCTGGATTTGATTCATCACACGTGACGCAATGTTTTTTAAAAATCTCGATCACTCGCTGCGAGGCTAGACGCTTTTTGCGCAATCGCCAGCGCAACAACAATAATGTTATTGTCCTTCGTGGCATCGAATTATTTTTGGCCGCATAAAAATAAACGCGAGAATAATTGAGCAGTAAGCGAAGTAAGGGATTGAAGAGATTGATGACGAATAAATATTCAATGCGTCGTCGACGATGTAAGTGAACACAGTCAAGTTAAGATAATCTTCACAAGAGAAATCGTGAAATGCATTTTTAGATATAGGATCGTTTTTATGGGATTTCAATAACGCTCACTCGGAAGACAAAAAATAAAAATCCAAAGTGCTCTCTGGAGAAAACCAATTTTATTTAGATTTCCAAGTTTTTTCATAATTTTTGTTTAATTATTTAGTTCGTCTTTTATTTCGCTTATGTGCGTCAAAATGTGTCTTTTCAATTCCGGCATATTTTTAGGACAGAATGAACATTTATGACAGCGCAAACTACGATTTACGAAAGATTTATATTCTTCGTCGCTTAGAAACTGGATTACTCCATGTTGTTCCAACTGCTTCCTCACATCTGTGGACAAAACTTCATATTTTGAAAGATCTTATTGTTAGTGAAATCTACAAATTCGAAAATTTTGAACGCGTGAAAATGAATTTTCAAGTTTGTAAGCTTTAACAATAATTTCATTTGAAACTCATACATGAAAAATCAGGGGACTGATTCAAACTTGAAAATGCAGATTCTGTTGCCAGGAACTTAGAACTTTAAAGCCAAAGTTTAAAGCTCGTGTCAAACATTTCTCACCTTCCGAATTCAGAAAAAAAGGGGTTGTGAACGAATTCCAATGTAATTTTGTTTTCAAACATGGACTGTCAAAATCCGTGCTAATTACATGTAAATGTAATCTGTACATTGATGGCATTGAGTGGTAACCCAAACTGAAAAAGTTTTCAACAAATTATTACATAGAGAATTGAAATATTTCGTATAAAAAAATGCAAAACTGAAAGAATGTTGAATTTCGAACGGCATTATACTTCCAACATTACAAGTTGAGATACAAATAATTATGACGTTTACATGAAATTGTGATTTTTGTGTTGTTCTGCAATATTTCTGCCAACGTTTTCCATATGGGCTAGTAATTCTTCATGTTTTTTCTCCACGTTCCTTATTTTTGGAATGTCTTCTTTGGAAATAACTAAAAAGTGGTGCCGAGATTTTGGGTATTTATCCTTAATGACAACGACTTTCTCATCCTCCATAATTCTGAGTTCAGGATCTTTCATTGACGCCAACAATCCTTGAAAAGTAGGTCCTTTTTTCCCAGAAGTCGTCATTTTGTCCAAATGAATACTTTTTGTAACTAGTGCTGACAATATAAATTTACATTATATATCGGCTGAAATTTATTATTACTCAATTCAGCAATTAAATAAAGTTTCAAGAGTTGATTTTTTTTACTTTATTCTTGTAATTGAACATTAAAAACAATATTTTTTTCTAAAAAGATTGTTAATTTACATTGCAAAATGTAAAATCGTCTTTACATTATTTTTGTTCCAACTATTTTTCCATATCAATAGATTTTTCAAACTTACATATTGGATGTATAAACACGAGTTTAAAGTTAAACATTCGGAAAACAACTTTTTGGGGAGTATACAAACATTGCCAACCCTGGTCAACCCGCGTACACATGCATACTCATTGGTAATTGGTACTTTCGGTTGGTTGATGGTCAAGTCACGCAAAATTCAACTTCTGTCTTTTCAACTACTGGTAAGTAACATCTGTATGTATAATTTAGACGTAATTTGAACGCAAATATGGATTTAGAGTTAACAAGTCGTTTTTCCATAAAAGCTACCGAAAAGACTTTTTTTTTGAATAAAATATTTTTTTAAATTTTACATGTATATACATATCTACATATATACATTTAAGAGGTTGGTAATGCTGGAATCTCATCTTGTGACATGTGAACCGACTTCTGATCGAAGAAATGTATCGAAATTTCACAAAACTCTCGAAGTATGTATCGAAGATGTCACACTCGCAGCCACCTTCATGGTTGTGCGAAAGACATTGCGATTTGCGGAACTTCGTCGGACGTGCCTTGTTGCGGATGTGTGCAGTGTCGTCCGACTCCGCTCTTTTTCCCCCATAGACAGTTAATACCTGGATCTCCGACAGGGGCGATGATGTCTATCTTATTCTTATGAGTGTTATTTATGAACTAAAATATCTTAATGAAATTTCACGCAAAAAACAAAAAAATAGTGGTCTATTACAATTTAAACAATGAGTCGTTGTTATGCGGAATCTAAAAGAAGAATTATTGTTAGCATTCACAATTCACAGTTTTTAGTTGTAATATTTTTGGAAGGCTCGGAACCAAATGAGCACTTCTTTCTCGCAAGCGCTCTGAGGAGATCTGGGAAGTATATAAGGACTTTCGGTACTATATTAATTATCGGGTGACTTGTTGTAAGTCGTCCACGCGCGCATGGCGCACATGTCAGAAGTCTAAACCTATTGGTCACCGGTACATAGCGACAAGCGCGGGACATTCAAACAATAGGACTTCCCATGATTATGTGTTAGCTGTTCCTACATGGGAACTGCGGGTGGATGGTAACGTGTTGGTACACCTGGCTAAAAGATAGAGGGTATCTTTTTTTTGCCACAAGTGATTCCGTCGTTTGATTCCTATTTTACATTCCTCATAACAACGACGTATTGTTCAAATCATAATAGAGTTCTGGAAGAAATATTAAAAAATTGAGTAAAAATAGTTCTGAGCAGCCATCGACGAGTGCTGCAAAATACCTTAATGAAATTTCACGCAAAAAACAAAAAAATTGATTGCTATTCAAACTTACCCATAAACCGTTTAAAAAAATCGAACGACGGAATCACTTGTGCCAACACGTTACCATCCACCCGCAGTTCCCATGTAGGAACAGCTAACACATAATCATGGGAAGTCCTATTGTTTGAATGTCCCGCTTGTCGCTATGTACTGGTGACCAATAGGTTTAGACTTCTGACATGTGCGCCATGCGCGCGTGGACGACTTACAACAAGTCACCTGATAATTTATATATTGTACCGAAAGTCCTTATATACTTCCCAGATATCCTCAGAGCGCTTGCGAGAATTGCCCGCCGCCCCGCGGCGGAAAATGTAACTATGAAATACGGTGGGAGAATTTCCGATTGAGGTGTCAGCCCCCTGACGGGAGTCGAACGACATTGGTGACTGGATGTGTGTATTGCAGTCAATTGCAGTGTATTGTATCAGTATTGTATGCTTTCGCCGAAGTGAAAAAGTCCCGCGAATACGCGACATTCACTAATCCGCGACAACTCGAATCGACCCCGATCGACGTCCCGAGTTTTTCCGCGATATTTCCAACGGTTCAACTCTTGCTGGAAACGATATCATCAAGACCTTCGCGGAATTGTGTATTGTATTATTCGCACTCGTACACACACGTTCGCGCGCGCGACCTCGTCCGTGTGCATGCGAATAGGAAGGAGAAAAACGTTTGACAACCAATTATTGGCCGGATCGAAATACGCCAAAGTCGGAAGAAAATTGCAAATAGCTCGTGTCCGGCGCTGATGACTCGCTGAGGGAGAGCCCAGCATAAACAACTGCGCAAATTGCGGTAAATCGGGTGAGCGAGCGCAATTTTCCGAGTCGTTTTCTCTATTTTCCCCTCGCATGCACGCGCGCTATTCGTTATTGTTGTTTTTCTGCACACTTTAATTGAGGCGATGTTTATAGGCCCAGATCCGAACGCGTACATGGATATTGTAGTTTTCTCAGCATTGCTTTTTTGAGGCAGTTTTTTTTAAAAATGATTTTTAATGATAAAATATCGCTTTTCGTTTTATTTTGAAATCAACCTCGAGCGAAGAAATCTCAATCGATATCAATAATCTTACTTTTTATGTTATTTTTTTTTGACAATCATTAAACCTTTTTTACAAAATTTCAGGGTTGTCGTTGTTTTTTTGCCCATCAAGATTTTCAGTTCTAATTAATTCATTTGTTTTTTTCAAGGTGACAAAATTTGATAAACGATGCCGCTTTTTGGGAAATCGCAGAAAAGTCCGGCCGAGGTCGTAAAGGCGCTCAAAGAAGCTGTCAATGCGCTTGAACGCGGTGACAAGAAAGTTGAGAAGGTGAACATTTTTGCAAATACTTTTACATTGGAGAATAATTTCCATTGTTGATAAGATAAGAATGTCAACTCACAAATGTGAGTTTAAAAATTAGAACCCCCTCGTAATGAACACCTACGATTTCCTCATTTGTATTTTATAAATGTGTTTTCAGGCCCAAGAAGACGTGAGTAAAAATTTGGTCCACATCAAAAATATGCTCTACGGAACTGCCGAATCGGAGCCTCAAGCAGACATCGTTGTCGCCCAATTGGCCCAAGAACTTTATAACAGCAATCTTTTACTCTTGCTTGTACAGAATCTCAGCCGAATAGACTTCGAGGTAACATTTACTTGCCGTGAAGACTTTTTTCACACATTTTAAAATGTTATAATCACGTGATGAATTCTTTCAGGGCAAAAAGGATGTTGCTCAGGTTTTTAATAACATTTTACGGAGACAGATTGGAACGAGATCCCCGACGGTCGAGTACATTTGTACAAAACCCGAAATTCTTTTTACTCTCATGACTGGGTAAGCGGGAAATTCATTGAAAATTGGGCTTTTTGCCAAAAGTGCACATTTGGGTAAACTATGTACATGTAATTTTTTATGTGTTTGATGTTTTTCATTCATTAGTTTCAATTTGTTCCATTTTTGGGGGAAAATAGTTTATTAGAAATTTAAAAGTTAGAGTTGAATGTAATATTGAAACACCAAAAGAATTTTCATGAAAATATAATAATATCGAAAAAAAGAGACATTTTACAACATTCTGTATTCGTAGTTCTTGAATATAAAAGTGAAGACAAGAAAAATTTGGAATACATTTTATCAAATCATGAAAACGATTTCATCACACTCTATGCTGCTTATTATCTTTCTTATCATGTAAAAACTGTGTCATTGACTTTTTACACGGCTAATTATAATTGATCGCTGTTTGATATGAATCGCATTTATTATTTATTTATTTATTCAAAATGCACAGGTTCCCCCATTATAAATGGGGAATTATTATAAATGAATTCGTGACCTGTAATATTCGAGTTCATTTCTTTTGTGTATTTTGGAACTGTTTGAATAGAAATTCTTTAGTTTTACAATTTACGCAAAATTTGAAAATTATAAAACTGTTGGTCCAAATTTCAATAAATTGTTTAAAATTCGGATACCGGTTTTAAAACACTCACAGTAATGGAATTTTAAAAAATTGTAATTTTTAGCTATGAGCATCAAGACATTGCTTTGAATTGTGGAACGATGCTTCGAGAGTGCGCCAGATACGAAGCTCTGGCCAAAATCATGATCTACTCCGAAGACTTTTATAACTTCTTCAGATACGTCGAAGTCTCTACCTTTGATATCGCTTCGGACGCATTTTCTACTTTTAAGGTACCAAAAAATAAAAAATTATCAAAATATGTGATGTACAGAATAATCTGAAGTTTTTGTTTTACAGGAACTACTAACCAGGCACAAAATTCTAAGTGCTGAATTTTTGGAGCTCAATTACGACAAAGTTTTTTTGCATTACCAGAGGTTAATAAACTCGGAAAATTACGTTACTCGTCGACAGAGCTTGAAGTTGTTAGGGGAATTGCTTTTGGATCGGCACAATTTCGCTGTATGTGAACTTGCAGTTTTTGAAGTTTTCAAGTCTGGAGGATATCCTGACTTTGGAAAAAAAACCTGATGTTGAATTAAAATGACATTCTTTTTCTATCACTTTTTCCAGGTGATGACGAGATACATTTCAAATCCCGACAACCTGAAACTGATGATGAATATGTTGAAAGAAAAGTCCAGGAATATTCAGTTTGAAGCCTTCCATGTATTCAAGGTAACGAAAATAACTTTTTTTCTTTAAAAATGCATTATTAAGTAAATTCCACAACTTCAATCTTTAAGAAGTGGAAAAAATGTGCTGATTTTTATAGATGTGTGATAATCATTAAAAAATTGGACAGAAATTTAAGTTCCTTTGTTGTTAATACCTTTGCAAAACTTGAATGTTCAGGTATTCGTGGCAAATCCAAACAAGCCGAAACCGATCTTGGACATATTATTGCGCAACCAGGAAAAGCTGATAGAATTCCTGACTCGCTTCCACACAGATCGATCCGACGATGAGCAATTCAACGACGAAAAAGCTTATCTGATAAAGCAAATCAAGGAACTCAAGTCTGTACATGAAAACTGAAGTGATGTTTTTTTTTTCTGAGGACATGTTTATATGCACATAAATATATGCACATGAGCATGTGTGTGTATGCATATACACATGGCATATTAGTTGTGTAAATACAAAAATGATAAAATCAATCGATTATATTGCTGACGTGCGACGGGAAAATGCAGTCATTGAATTTTGTAGCCCTAAGGAGGAAAACGAGTTTTTATCGATCCTCTTGAAATTGTGCGTTCAACAAATTTCAGCATCACAGAATTTATACAGTGAAAGTTTTTGAATATTTCATTCTCACGTAATTCAAATTCTAGTTAATTTTGTTAAAGAAATTACTTTTTTTAACGTATAACAACTTGAGAGATGAATACCGTTCAAGTAACAAATTTCTGAAAATGCTATTCATCAGAGATAAAAAATTTTTGTTATGATTATTTTTGAATTTTATAGATTATTTTGATGTAATAAAACAGTGTTTTGACTACGTTTTTCCGTAGCGCGACGAATTGTAAAATACAGATTTTAGATAATCTTGTAATACTCTAAAGAACTACTACACAACTATTGTTTATGAATTTAAATAAAAACTTAGTGCGGCATCTACAAAGAATAACGCGAAAATTTGAATAAGTATTTTTCTTTGCTAAACACGCACTAAATCAAAATGAGTTATTGGAGAATTGCCATTACGATTTTAGAATTCGTTGTAGTTGCTTTACTTTGTTCTTGCGATTTACATTTACATTACATGCAGCAAATGTACACAATATGCATAGGCATTACCGCTTCATTTTTCGAGCCGAAATTATAAGCGTGTATATTTATAGAATTGACTGTTATAAATATAACGCCAAAACAATAAGTAATGTTTACTATATTTATTGCAATAAAAAATATTCGAAAAGACTTGGCATCTACTATTTACATAGGAAGATGTTTTTGTTATCTCATTCGATAGTTTAAGATTTTCCGAAAGTTCATGATTTTTGTGAATAATAAATTTTTCAACTTTCACGAATAGTAAGCATTCATCCTTGGTATGAAGAAATTTTTCAAATCTTGAAAAATCTAAATCATTTTTTCAACTCCCAAAAAATATAAAATAAAAATACCTTACTTTATGGTTATTTTATTGAGACTGATGCATCACATTTTGTACTTTCTTTGTTATCATGGTGCACTGATTCAATGCTAAGTTTCTCCTCTTCTAATTTCGCGTCCGCGTCGCTTTTTTCGCTCAATTTGGGAGCGTAGTCGAAAAACTGCACAAGGGCGCTTGGATCGTCCCACCAGATGTTTTTTTGTGCGGTGGGGTATATTTTGGATTTTCCACAAGTCAGGCAGTGCCATTTTATTGATTTTGACGGTTTCGAAATCAGTCGGACTCTTGCTGTTTTCCCAGGTATTAATGGACTTTGGCAGTTTTTGCACAAAGTTCTCTTCACTTTGGGTTCACTGGAATCATGGAGAATAGGGATGTTAAATATCAATAAAAAAATGTTTCGATACTTATCAATAATTTATGTGGAATTATCGATAAGTATCAATTACTTCCTCCACCACTTCGGATTAAAGAATATATATATAAGTATTCTCTAGGGCGGAAAATTTGAAATCGCTTATAAGCAGCGAAAGAAACGATGCGAAACAGCGTAAACGAGACAAGTAAAATCGATCCGTCGGTTTATCATTAACTTACTAACAAAAAATGCTCCAAAAAAATCATTTAGAAAATTACAGTTGGTTTAGAAACTAGGAATTTCGAAGAATTAGTTGAAAAATATTTGTATTATTTAACCGATGAACATTATTTGAAAAATTATCGATAAAAATTTCATCGATAATAATTGATAACTATTGATACATTTAACATCCCTAGTGTACAACAAAAGTTGGTATGTTGAACTTTATATTATATAATTTTGAACTGTAAATTGAGTTGAAATTTGATGCAAACATTTTTGAGTTGTGCTTTCCGAAATGACAAATACATTTTTTTTTTTTTTAATTTTGTTATTTACTCAACTCATTATTTTCTGAACAGCTGCTAAAACTATATTTCTTAGAATACTGTAATAAAAATCAAAAATGATACTTACACCCGCAAAACAGCTTTTTTAGAGCATTTCGTCATAATGTCGCCATAATATGATGATAAATGCACGTTTTTCGATGCGACGGATTGACTAGCCTGGAAATAAAGATAATTTCGATTCAATTTTGAGACCCTGAAACAGTTTTTGGGATTTTTTAATGAAAAAAAAAAAAATGTATAATTCAGTAAGTTTGGAACAATACAAACTGAGAACTCTTAAAATATCAATTGAAATTCTCATTACTAAAATTCAACTTCGAATTTAAAAATCAGCCATTCGAATTGAAAATCAATATACTTGTACAAATTACAAAATTTAAAAAATTAAAAAAATAACTGTACAGATGTCAGAAATTTAAAAGATGTGAACTCAAAGATTTGAAAACCCAAATTTATCTGATCTCCAAAACTGAGCGTTGTATAAACCAATAATTGAAGTACGTAAAATTTATTTTTAATAGATCGTCGAAAAAAAGAACAAAATTACCTGGTAAAGGAAATTCATTCTTTCGAAAACATCTTTCCCTTGACAAAGTTTCGTTTCATTTCCTGAAAACAGAATAATACAGTCGCTAAAAATTCAAAAACTGACATGAATCCAAATAAAATTAAAAACAAGCCTACAATTAATTAAAAACTAATCGATGTCAGAAAATAAGGCGTGATAGAAAAATCGATAGTTACCCTTTTTTTTCGTCGACATTTTGTCATTTCTTGCTATAATTATTGCTTAACTTCTTCAAAATTAAAGTTAAATTATAATAAAATCCATTACATTCTTTATTGTTTACATTTTTTTGTTATAATCACTATCACTACTTATTTCTGCATGAATTAAGGTTAGGGTGCAACCACAAAAACACACAATGTTAAGGTACTCTTCCATGGCAGCGTTTGGCAGCGTTTGAGCGTTTTGGCGGCGGAAACGCTGCCATATTGGCGGGAGACATTTGAATGGTCTAAAATTGTGCGTAGAAAACGAAAACGCGAATTTCCGTGTTGAAAACCGGGGAAAATTCGAAAAATGAAATGTGAACATGAATTAAAATGTATATTTATACAAATATTCATAAATATATACATCAGTATATTCAATTTTTCAAATCTACTCGGGTTTTCAAGTTGAAAATTTCAACACGGAAATTCGCGTTTTCGTTTTCTGCGCGCACAATTTCGCGCCGAAACCCGCCCTCTTCTCGGGTTCCGTTGCCGAAACGCCCAAACGCTGCCATGGAAGAGCACGTTTATATCAGCCATATCCAAGGGTGCGTTCCAAAACTCGATTGAGTATGAGCCTACTCGCGCATGATTTTTCATACTACTAAAATCATGCGCAAATAGAATAAATTTTTGAAACGCACCCTACGTGATATGTAACGGATAAAACATTTAAATTAGGTTAGGACTGAAATTAAGTAATTCCCGATGTCATTCACAAATGATTCCGATGATCATTCTGAATCATTCGACGTCGAGCGATTGTTTTCTTCGGGAAGAATAGACGAATCGATATAAAAAAAATAAAAAGCGGGACCAAAAAAGTGATCCAAGAAAAAAAAAACTCGACAAATTATTTCCACAAAAAAATGTCGAAATATTTTCATCTATTGATAGAAAAAGTATCGTAATTTTCAATCAAGTTCATAAAAAACTAACACAGCTTCAAAATTCATTTACTTTTTTTTTATTACGTACAAGTTCGCAACTTGTGTCGTTTCGCAACAAAACTTGTCGTTTTCCTTTTCGATTCTTATAATCAACGTAACGCGGTTACAAACAGTGCACATTCAACCTCCATCGTAAAAACATTTTATTAAATATCATTAATAATTAATATACAATTTACGAATTTTCCCTACATTGACATACAAATGGAACAATGAATAGTCGTTGATTGGAAACAAAATACTTTTTTTTTCAGTAATTGTGCATTTAAGCGCTTAAGTATCGGTTTCATTTCATTATCTACTATTATCTACCATTTATCTGAGCCCTTACTTTCTTGATGAAACTCAATTTCTAGCTGCTCTTCAGTTGAAAAAAGGAAAAAGACGATGTACCGTGATAAAAAACAGTTTCGCAAATATAATCTGCGCAATGAGTGCAGTTATGTACAAAGATGAAGCAGTAAAAAAATGAATATATGAAAAAATAGTGACGAAAAATTACCTTATCGAAAAAATGGGGACCACAGTCCTCACAAATACGGTAACAACGCTAAGATTCGAGTTTCGTTGCAAACGGTTGAAAAAACATGCCGAGAGTCCAATAATTTACTAGAACCCACAGCTTTGCGAACAACAAAAGAAAGCTTCCGTCCTAATTTCATCTACGTTCTCCAAAGTACACTGTTTTATGTACAGTTGAACCATCAGTGTCCTTTTCCGGACAGTATAATAATATGTACATTTTTACGTCCTAGTCATTACAACATGATTATAATATTGTTCATACTGAAATAGTGGATGCGAAATTCCCTGCTGGATAAGTAAATAAAACGTCGAAATGTACCACAAGAAGGATTATACCACAAAATACTATAACTTCACTTGAACTCTCTCAAGTCTATCGAAGTCTATCACTTGAACTTCACTTGCGCTTCCGCACCTTTCGCAACTTGGCCCGTTCTCATTCGTCCATGAGACCCTCTTGTTGCTGTTGCTGCTGCTGTTGTTGCTGTTGCTGCTGCTGAAGCTGTTTAGCTTGTTGTTCGTGTCTCTCAGCCGCAGCTCTAGCCTGCCTCCCGGCGCTGGAGCGCAGGTTTTTCCTCTCCACTGGCGGTTCAGTGGACAGTTTTTTACTACTGCGCGATTTTTTCACCTTCGTTGTCCCTTTGCTGTCCGCTTCTGGCACCTCCGGTTTTCCAGAAGAAATTGGATAATTTTCTACAGATTCGCTTGTTTCAGCTTTTTTGGGGCTCGCGGAAACTACATCGTGGATGCTCCCGGAAACGACCCCTTTTTCTTCCTTCTCCTCAGTTTGAGGTTCGAGTTTTTGCTCTTCCACTTTCGGACGAGTCTCTTGAATTTTGCTTTCCTCCACTTTGTCCACTTCCACTTCGGAGGGTGCGGGAGGAGCCTTCTCTTCAGCGTCTTCTTTGCATTTTTTGACCACCGGTTGCAAAGTTATTTCGGCGGAGGGAGATCGGGGCCTTTTTGCCTTCTGTAGGTTGAGAGTTCGGGATGTTTCGTGGGGGTCTTCTTTGCTTTTGCGGGAAAGGTCGGTCACTTGGATCGTGTCCGACGCGGTGTCTTTTGGGTTGAAATCGAGCCGCTTCTTCTCCTCGGTCACGGCGCTCACGGTGACTTCGGGAGTGAACGGATGGAGGGAGACGCTTACTTCGGGGTGGTAGCGGGGTTTTTTCTCGCTCTTCTCGGCCCGTTTTGAGGACTCGGATGCGGTGGATTCGCGCTGCCTGCAAGTCATCGAGAGGGTGCTTAACAAACGTTATTATTATGATTCAATGGTAAAATTGTACACGAGTTGTATAGACTGTGTGCATTTGCGACGGTGCTGCCGCCTGGCGCCTAGCGTTAAAATAAATGGAGGATAAGAATACAAGTGGATATATACGAATTCCGGACAGAAAACAATTTTTCGCGAAAACAATCGTTGTTGAACGTGCAATTTTTTTTTGTTAGGTGAACAGGTAGAATTTATACGACTTTATCATGAAAAAAAAGAAGTAAAAAACATGAATTTTGCCTGTTGAAGAATTTTTTTTTCTTTTTTTCAGGATGGGCGAAAAAAGTATTGTTCGAAGTCGGATATTTGTTCGGAAATTTCGAATTCTAATGATTCGAATTTCGGAAATTCGCAATGAATTTGAAATTTTCTTATTTTAGGATTCGAAAATGTGACTTTTCTGGACTCGAATCACTTTGAAATTTAAAGAAATTTCTGAATTAAGATATTTTCTAATTTTTCAATTTGGAAATTTAGAAAATCTTTTCAAATTTCGTTTTTTTTTTTTTTTTTTTTTTTTTTTTTTTTTTTTTTTTTTTTTTTTTTTTTTTTTTTTTTTTTTTTTGGAGATAAAAAAAAATTTCCATGTGAAGTTATATAATTTCAATTGATAAATTCATCATCTTAATATCAAAAATTACGGACATTCCGAATTCTGATCATTTGAACATGAAAATGTGCGAAATATTCTAAATTTAATTTTCAGACTTTGGATTGTAAAATTTTCAAGTATGGCTGATATTTGAAGATTTAGAGAAATTTTTGAATTCAGTAATTTATTTCGGATTTTTTGATTCGAAAATTCTCGACTCTGAGAATCTAGAATTTGAGAATTCAGGAATTATTCAAATTTATTTATTTTTCGATTTTAAAACCGATCAATTTAAAATTTTCATAATTGTATTTTTTCAACTTCAAAAATCTGCAATTTTTGAATGTTTAAAATCGAAAACTTCTAAAATTTTTGATTCCAAGTAATCTCAGGATCTAAAATTAAAAAAAATTCAAACCCGTAATTTCAATTTTGAAAAATGTGCAAAAAATTAATAATTTGCTCATTTTCAGATGTTGAAGTTTCAAATTCCTGAACTTCGATTATTCGAAAATTTTCAAAAAATTATCATCATATTTAGTAATTTTCGTATTTTTAGAATTGAAAATTCACGATTTCCAGAATTCACAATTCGGAAATTCTGAAAATTTTCCTAGTGACATCAGGATTCGCAAATTCGACGATAACAAATTTAGAGCATTTCAATTCCGGAAATTCGTATCAAAAGTTGAATTTTCCGATTTTCAGATTAAAAAATTCGATTCACATAAGCATCAATGTTATCCAATGCATGGTTTATCCTCCATTTGTTTTCGGGAGCGCCGCTGCGAACGAAGCGATCGAAAATTCCGAAATGCATAGTCTATACAGGGCCGCCGTCCTTAGGTGTTGCGGAGCCATTACCTGGAACTCGATCCTCCCGCCGCAGAAGCCCCAGAGGAGCCCCCCTGCTTCCTGGAGGACGTCGACATCCCGCTAGAAGACGCGGTGGCGGGATTGAGTAGGCCGCACTGCGCCAGGCTCTCGTAAGCCGAGGAGACGCCTGGCTGCATGGCGAAGGGGTTCAAGCCCCCGAGACCCAAGGGGGTGTACAAAAGGCTCGGGTTCGGGAAGAAGAAGGGGAACGGCGTCGTGGTCGGCAAGTTGCTCGAGGAGGAGGAGTTCGAGGTGGACGCCGTCGCGGCGGCGGAGGACTTGCTGGTCGTCGTCTCCGAGGACTTGACGCGCGACTTGTTCGAACTCGTGGTGGTCGTCATGGCCTTGGACCCCGAGCTGACGACGCTCGTGTCGGCGGTGCTCGTCGCCGCAGCGCTCAGCGCCGCCTCCATGCCTGCAATTAATTCATACATTTTTCATGTAAACATCTCATGAGAACCGTAAAATCCACCCAACCCTCCCCCCCATCGTGTCTCTTCTACAATTATCAAGTTTCAAAAATTTTCTGAAACTGAAAAAATATGTCTCAAAAATCAAAACATTATGAAAATAAATTACTGGATTGTCCGAATTTGAGGAAGTATTCAACGATTCTTCGAAAATGCACCAGAAATATGGGAACTGTATTCCGAAATTTTAGAATGGAAGTCTAAAGTTCAAAGTAAAATTTTGAACTTCAAATTCAACGTTTAGAGTTCAAAGTTGAAAGAAGATGATCGAAGTCCATGTATTCAAATTTCAAAGTTGAAATTCGAATGGTTTGAAGTTTCGAATTTGGAATTCAAGTTCAAAATTTGTATTCAAATCCGGTTTTAAATTTAAAGTTTCGAGCTTCAAGTTGGAATTTCGAGTTTCAAGTTGGATGTTCAATTCCGGTATTTCAAGTTTGATGTTCAAATTTAAAGTTTCAAGTTTGATGTTGAAATTCGAACTATCTAGTTTGAAGTTCCCGAATTTTTCAAAAATGAACTCTACTCAATCCAGAATTAACTGTACTTGACTCAGTATAATATTAATCAAAGATCCGTAAAAAAACTGAAGAATGGCATTCAATTTAGCCTACAAATGCCAATTACTCACTGAATGAATATTGAAAACATCGTTATGATATACATCTTTACACACAAAGATTTTGAAAACCCACCCCGAAATATTTTTCCGTATCCGCCCCTGATTTCGAGGAATCGTAATACTTCCGAAACTCAAAAATTCCAATGCAGAAAATTGAACGACGAATCGTTAAATCACCCACATCTACCATTCGTACACGCACCTGCCAGCGAAGGCAAGCCCAGACCCGCCAGGTTGGCGAACAGCGAGCTCGTCAAGCTCATATTCCCGAGATTGCCAAGGTTGCCCAGACTCCCCAGGGCACTGAGATTTGGCAGCCCGCCGAAAGGCATGAGCAGGGGGTTGTTCTTCGGGTCGAAGTTCCCGAGGGAGAGGCTGGACAGGAGGCTGTTGTTCAGGTTGCCCAGCGAAGGGAAGTTGAGGCCCGCCGAGGCCATCGACGCCTGGCTCATCGACTGCTGCCCCGTTGGACTCGCCATCACGGGCGGCCTGCCCGGGCTTTTCCCTTTCCCGGCCCCGCTCGAGCCACCGGCGTTGCAGGAAGCGCTTCCTTGACGTTCCGAGCCAGGGACACGTTTGTGCAAGTCGTGGGGAAGGTTTCCTCGTTCTTTCACGAGTTCCGCCCACTTTGGGTCCACGTCGAACATGGGGTTCTCCGTCAGCCATTGGCCCAGGCGTTTCAGTTGGGGCGCTTTCGAGCCGGTCACCTGTTGTCGAGAGAAAGGTGTTCAAAGTTTCTTCAATTTATTTATTCATTTCCATTACACTCTTCCATTGAATTGAATTGAATTAAATTCAATTCAATAGTAATTGATGGGAAATTTTCTGTTAGTGGGCGAATAAGCTCTTCGCCCACGCTCATCTTAACGACATATAGATATTTGCTCGCTCACGCTCAGTTTAGTGACCGTTTACGCACGGATAATGGAAACAAGATGGCGGACGCGCGACTCGACATAAATCGAAATGTCAAACTCCCAAACCCTACTATACATTCACTTAAATTATACCATACTACATCCTTTCACTCCTAGTTCTTTTTGTCTGTTTTAAGTTTCTTTAATTTGAAATTACTATGATTTTTAGGGATGGAATTATCGTTAACGAATAAAGATTGAATAATG
>JAPYZK010008834.1:0-10046 GCA_030522785.1 Platygaster equestris | reverse complement strand
CGCGGAGAGAGGGAACCTCGCCTCGCACCCGAAGGGAGTCATGGAGGGGGTACCCGAACGACCGAAGCCGCCAGCGGCGTTTAGAATATCCGAGCCCTGAATTCCGAGCCCTGATCCAGTGTATTTTACAGATCAGTGTGGATCAGTCAGGATCAGTGAATCAAGCACACTGAAGCAGTAAGCACTGAAGCACACTCAGCTGCACTTAGCACAACTCAGCACCAGGGGATGCTCAGCACAGCGAGTTTGTCAATTGTTGTCAATTACGGTCGCGATTTTATTTACAAAAAATCATCCATTAGTAATTATGCCAAAAATCTTGCTATCCGGTTGAAACCGTGAGAAACGAGTTTTTGCGTTTATAACTATGCATTGTCGACCAAAACATCCGAAGTAAACAAAGTTCCGTTGATTTGACGCAATCCCTGGAATCCACTGGAATCCCTCGATTGACGTCAAACAAGATCCACGCGCGTATAAACACTATAAACTATAAAGTGCGGGGGAGAGCGACGTCATTTCTCTCGGTCTGAGAAAAACAATAACAAAAAGTCGCGTAAAATGGAAGACAACGACGACTCAGGGGACATGATCATCAACGAGAAAGACGGCCTTCCCAACGTTCATCCGAACTTCGAGCAATTGGATCGCCAGGAACAGGAGAGGAGCAGCGGGGACATCGGCTCGAAAACTTTCGAGGAACTCATGAACGACGACGATTTACCGAGTTCTTTGATCATCGCCAACGTCGATCCCCGAGTTTTCAAATCCGACGAAATTAAGGTAAAACTTCAACTCCTTCGATATTTTAATTTTTTGTTAATGGTTTGTTTCAACTTTTTTGAGAGTCTTCAATGAGTTCGATTGTTAAATTGTATTTTTATTTCCAGTTTATAAATTTTTGATGCGTTTAATTTTGAAGTTGTCTTGATGAAGAAGTTACAGAAATGTGGGTTTTCGATGAGTTTTATCAGAGTGTTCAAGTGCGTTTGATTATTGAGTTTTTACATTTCCAATTCAAGTTGTTATTTTTAACTTACACGTTTCAATCTGTTTACTTTTGAAATTGTTTTTTAATGTTTAATTAGAGGCTGTCCATATAATGTTGGACGATTGAAAAAAAAAAAATTATTTTTAGCTTGCAAAAAAGAGACGCAAATATCACAAAACGTGACGCATTACATAGATGGCCCCTGAGGAAAATTAAGTTTTTGATCAATTTTTTCTGTGGTGTTCAATCCTTTTTACTTTTAAGTTTTATTTTCTGTAATTTGAGTAAAAATTTTGAATTTCTAAGTTTTCATGTGTTTTCTCTCAAAGTTGTTTTTGATCTGGGAAATAACTTTTCTGAAATTTATTTTTTCAGGCTGTTCACTTCTTTTGATTGCTGAGTTTCAATTTTTATAATTTGAATTCAAAATTTGAATAATCAATTTCAGTGCATTCATTTTGACAGTCATTTTTAATTTTTATGTTGGAGGAATTAATTCTCAAAACGTGAAAATTCTTTTGATTGTTGATTTTAATTTTAAAAACTCAATTTTTAATTTCCAGTTTATAAATGTTATTGACCGTTGGAAATTTTCACTTTTTGAATTTTGAAGGTTGTATTTATATTTTTCTGAAACTTGCAAGGCTTTCATTTCATTCTTTTTGTTCATTGAAGTTTGAAATGTATACATTTCGAATTATTTTTCATGTTTTTATATTTTTCGTGAATGTTTAAATGTTCAACAACTTTTGCAGGCTGAAATAGAAAAACTGTTCAAGCAATTTGGGCAAGACGTGACCTTTCAGTACTTCAGGTCGTTCAGGAGAATGAGGGTGAATTACACGGTTCCACAGGCAGCGGCGCAAGCGAGAATTCACTTACACCAAACTCGGTTTGGGGACACCAATATCAACTGTTATTTTGCACAACCAGTCACACCAATTGGTATAGGATCAACAGAAAGTCATGCCTTTCACATATTTGTTTCATAATTTTGATACGCATTAATTCTGTCGTTTGTTGAAAAATTTCAGTAGCTTGCTTGGCTGAAGAATTCACTGATTTTTTATTTTTTAGCACCTAAGATTATGCTTTAACCAGTTTTCCTAAAAATAAAACCTCAAAAAAGTGTTGCTGAAACTCCAGAATAGTTCTATTTTAGAATACGGGAACAATGGATACTGAACGATAGTTATCGATAAATTTCTAGCATTCACAGTAGTTATCAATATTCTTTTGCCTTAATGAATTTTATAAATCCTGAAATTGGAATGCATCTGTTTGATTAATTTTAAACAACTAAAAGTTGCAGCATGTCTGAATCTTGCAATTTAAATGTACAATTTTTACGAATTTATTTTAAATAAAATCTAGATGTTGAGTTTCGATTATACAATTTTTGGAATAACAAAATTTTGAATTCCACCTTTCAAAATGCGAGGTTTCCTGAATTGAAAATTTTAAAATATAATGATTCAACAACTCACAGATTAAAAATCATTAACCTAAAGAACTGCGAGTTCAAGTATAAAAGTTTCAGAATTTCTATTATTTTTATACAGAACTCAAAAAATCTAAAACAATTGTACAACAGAATTATTCAATCTGAATTCAAAAATTAGGAATGAAGTAGATGATAAAGAAAAACTCGTCATTTCAGATATGGAAGATCAGCATTTGCATCCTCCAGCGTTGACAAAACAGTTCTTAATTTCTCCTCCGGCATCACCGCCTGTTGGTTGGGAACCACAAGAAGAAAACCAGCCTCTGGTGAATTACGACCTTCTGGCGGCGATAGCGAATTTAACACCAGGTTGATACAATACATATACTCAAAATTGACTGAACTTGAAATTTTTCTTTTTTTCGAATCGACTTCATCGATTTCGTAACTTGCAGGTGGAAGTCACGAAATACATCCTGCAGGTTTGGGTCAACCAGGAATCGTCGTCCACGTATGCGAGACGTCGACAAAAGAGGACAAGGGACCACAGCGAATCCCTCACACGCGTTGCCCGGACAAATAATTAACCCGCCAAACGAATTGTTGAATCGAGTCCATCCAGGAAGGAAGACGGAAGGGATCGTGACGTCATTGGTATTGATAAGGGCATTGATTGTTGTTGATCAGTCGCGACAGTGGTCGTTAATGTTGATAATTGTGTCGGAAACCCAGGGGATTTTTGGTGTCATTGCCGCAATGATCGTGTACATTTGTAATTAAGGCGAAATTCATGTACACATTGTTTGTATTGAATGCGACGTTTGCAATCGCGTGGTACCAAAATCTGATCGCAAAATGCTTTCAATTAGAGTATATTTCGATAATCGAGAGAAAACGATGTAGCTAATGGCCAGTTTTGTACATAATTTATTTTTAGCAGAAAGATTTGGGGTAGGAAATACTGAAACAACATTTTTCATTCGCGCGACAATAATTCTACATTACTTTTTTAGCTGAGTTTGTAGTCATAGACGGAATTTTTTTTTATTAGCTTACGTCCCAGTTTGAAATTATTGATTGCGATTTTTGTTTTTACAAGTAATGGAACATTTTCATTGTATAAAATCTCATTAGTGAAATTTACATCTTTGATCACTTGTAAGGAAATATAATTTAAAGAGCGAGGTAGAGGTAGGAAGTTCAAATTGAGTGATTAGCACATATCGAAATAATCAATCGAATACTTTTAGAATATGCAGAGTTACAACTCTTTTCAATAATCAATGCAGTTTCAAGTATGATTTTTTATCAACAATTTTGAGACTGATTTCATAGGTTTTCTTCAGAAATGCAGTGTTAAGAATTGCGTATTATGCCTACTAAATGGCCTCACAAAATACAGTAAAACCTGACAAAAAAGAGTAGAGTCTCAAATTTAAAATCGAATAACACTGTTTAACTGTTTTTAATCATATTCTACAATGTTTAACATGATTTTCTCGTCATTTAAACAAAAGTCAAGAATTTTTCACTGCATGCCTGTCAAATGTGATAAGCAGAAAATGCCAGAGAAAAGATTTTTTCATTTGGCAACTGGTCAGTGTTCCGCGTGTAAAAAAATTGTACCTGAGAACATAATGTTGATTATTATTTACATGAATATTCTATGAATGTTACATATTTATTTTCCGACTCATGAATTTAAAAACACACAGTTTACAATGTCAATATTAATGTTGAACATGGAAACAAAAATCAGATTGATCAGCTTCATCGTAATACATCATTTGACATTTTTTTTCTTCTTTAATAAATTAGGGGTATTGTTGAACGAATACTCTCTCTTTTTCGCGAGTTAAGTTGTGATGTCTTACATTATACTGAAAAAATTTTTCTATGTAAGCAATTTTCGTGTGTTCAAAATTGCTCATGCTATACTTCGTGTGCGTGCATTTACTTTCAATTATGCTACCGCGCAAGTGTGTATAAAAATCAAAGGTTTTATGTTTTATCATGTTTTCCATATAAGATCCTCGATGAGTGGGCGCGCCATATCGATGTCGCGTAATCATGTCATGTTCAGATCTTTCCGATTCTAATAAATTGCACGACAAATTGTTAAATTTGTGGTGGACCTTCATTTTCCTCGTCTTGGATTTTTTTTTTTAATTAGTACCTGGACGGTCCGTAGATGCATCAAGCGTGATAAAGCGCATGTCCCGATTTATTTTTGATTTTTTCGGACGTAATTCATGTATTTAGTTAGAATCTGCCGCTATAGGCGCTGGTGGAAATACAGACGACAGCGCCAAAATGTTCTCTATCAGCGGCAGATTTTGTAACTACCAAAACCTTGTAAAAAACGTCAATTTTCAATGTTGGTAGTTCTGGAACTATTTTTCAATTTTTGAACTAATGCAGTGGTGTCTTTTAGTTTTGGTTTTTTAACGGTTCTTGTAGCAGTGCATGGCTCGAAAGAACATATAGGCGTGACTCCCAACAGTCGAAACTGTTGGGAAAATAAAAAGAACAATCGAGTTGGGTTTTAAATAACGTATTAAATTTCACGTGAAAAAGAGCCACGGTAGCTCGGTGGTCAAGCCATCTGATGCTGCCAGGCTCGAGGATGCGGGTTCGAATCCTGGCGGGGTCAGATTTTTTTCTATAGCTTTTCTGCTCTGAAAAAATTCGTTGATTGCCAAAAGACAATTCGGAGTTGCATCCGAGTTTATACCGTCGCTTGGTTTTCCATGGTTTCCCAAGCGAGTCAATGGAGGGTTGCAAAAACCCATAGTTGACGTAAATACCGGTCAATGTATGATGATTGAGTCCATGGCAAGGAGTGGGGGGAAGGTTTGGAAGGAATTGGTGTTGGAAGGGAGAGGAAGGGAATTGTGAGGATACCAAAGACCCCCATGGGGTATGGTTAACCACAATTTATTTATTTATTTCACGTGAAATTACGTTCACAATGTAATACCAAACAATATTGTTACGCATTTACGAAATGTTGTCGATTCTTGATCACAATGAAATAGGAAATCGAAGAGTAGGCCATGCAACAGAAAAAACGTGAAAATTCCTGAAAATTTCATTCATTTCTCTTGAAAATACGCCGATGCATCGATTAGTCCGAGGCGAAGCCGAAGGATACAATCGCATGTGTCTGAAACGACAAATTTCAGTTATTGTCATGTTTTTCTTCACATCTTTTCATTTTGTACGACTTCTAATCAACTGTCTTGTTTGTTAGACGCTTGTTTTTATGCGGCCATCCTATTAAATAATAAAACATGGGGAATTGAACTAAATATATAACTTATTGGAGTCATTCAATATATTACGGTTTTTAGCGAAAAATTATCAGGAGTTCAAAGATTTCAAAAACTGTGAAATTCAGAGAACTGAAAAAATTCGAGGTAACAACCTTACGATTCAAAATTTGAGAAACTTACTCATAATCTTGCCGTTAAAATTCTAAACATCTGTATTAAAATCTGAAAATTTCATATTTATTTTCTAATAGAAAAATCACATATTTACAAAATATCCAACACGAACGCAAATTGGAGTGAATTATACCTATACATTCACAAATTCGAAAATTGTAAAGAAAAAATCGGAATCAATAAGGAATTAACTTACTCATTACGGAATTTAAAATGTCTAAAATCGGGATTGAAATAATCAGTATATTGCATAGATCTCATATTTGACACTCAAGTGACGATGTTCAGAATTATCCACTGCGAAAATTGTAAATTCATATTCGGAATTCGTCATAAATCTGCAGATTCTACTTCTAAAATTGCAAAATGGTACACATTTCAATAAAAATTTTTTGGAAATTTCCATATCGAAGTATTCAGAGATTCAATTTAAAATTTTTCAGAATGAAAAAATTTCGAGAAGAAAAATAACTTCGTAAAATTGAAGCGTGAGAGTTTGTAAGTTCAATTACTTATAAGTCAACCCAATACTTCAAAATTAAAATACGAAAACTATATAATTAACAGATGAATACATGTAACAATCCTACATGGATACTTTTCGAACATACATTAATGCTTACGAAAATACTTAAAAAAAAAAAACACTTATTGTCGAATATAAGTTGAAAAATTTTTAAATTTTTCAACTTCTCCAAAATCTAAAAAATTTCAAATTCTGTGATTTGTCCAAGAACGATAACATTTCCCGTTAATATCACGATAACATTTCCCGATATTTCTAATCGCTAGAACCGCATGTATTTGTTGATATCCAAAAAGTTTGATATCCAAAAAGTCTTATCTCTTGGGAGCATTTCCAATATTCCGATGATTCAATGAACACCTATCGGTCAAAAGATACACGATTTGTTCCCGAACACGTGACCGGAAAAAAAAATAATTCGACTCGGGAATTACTAAACATCAATTTTCAATTAGTTAATCATAAGTGACGTTGACTTCGACAACGCAACATATTGCTCGATTCTCGATTTATTCGAAACCATGTATTCCTTAAAAAAAATGCAGACTCGTTTGTTACTCTACTTATGTGTAATTTTTTTCATTTTTTTTGTGCAATGGTGTTTTTTGAAAAGTGCTACTCCACCTTCGAAACCGCATTTTGTGAAAAAACCTAGGTCGCCGCATGAAGAATATACATGGAATGAAATCAGAAGGTAATTTATTCCGAATTATTTAATATCCAATGAAATTTTTTCGTTTTTCTTTTCGAATTCTTGTTTTTTTCAATGTAATTTTGGATTTTGATGATTTCTGTAAATCATAGAAATGCAAATTGATAGAAAACTTTTGCTGACGCAGATTCGAGAAATGGATTGCTGATTACAATAGGCATATCGATCCAAATCTTGGAAAATATGGGGAACCGGCATTTTTGAAAAACAACGAAAAAACGGCGGGAGAAAAAGCTTTCAAGACGAGAGCTGTCAACACTGTGCTGTCACACAAAATTCCTTATGACAGAGACTTGAAGGACGCCCGACATCCATTGTAATTTTTTTCAACTCGTATTTTTCAATGTAAATCGGCACAAACAATTTTTTCTGCAAATCCAGAAACGAAATCAAATTTTACGTATTATTTGAAAAAATGGGTCGTTTCAATGAAAAATTCTCAACTCTCGATATAATTACTTATGCGTCATTCAATGCTTAATTTAATAATTTAATTGAGATGTCCAATCGTTGATTCAGGAACTCAACATTTGTTGATTAATCTCCGTTTGTTTCACAATTTTTGAGCCAAAATTCATTAATTTTACCAATTCTTTATTATTTATCGAATCAACTCGATTAAACTAGGTTTATTCCGTTTTAATTAGAACCGGATGTGTAGATCAGAATTTCATTTGTGAAACAAACAAAAATATTCCGTAGAAATAATTGCAACGAAACATGAAAACTGGAAAAAATGCTTGGAAAAATGATCAAAGTTGAGTAACAACATTTGCGACTTTTTTAGATGCAAAAATATCACGTACGAACATTCATTGCCTTCGGCAAGTGTGATTATTATTTTTCATAACGAACATTGGAGCCTTATTTTGAGAACCATTTATAGTGTTTTAAATAGAACACCGGAACGTTTGTTGAAAGAAGTTATTCTCATCGACGATTTCAGCGATTTGGGTAAAAAGTCTTTTTACGAAGTATCATGATTTAAAAAACTTCAGACACTCAATAAAATTAATTGGCGTAAAACTTTCGATTCAGAAGGACTGCGTATATAGTATGTAGCTATAGCATACTGTGTAAATTGCACGAATTCTTTTAATTCACGCGTTTTTCCATGCAGCGGGCGATTATGTGAATAATTTTTTCGTCAAGTAACTTTTCTTGCGTTTTTACATTTTTGTATTGTTTCTTATGATTATCGCGGAATAGAATTGCAAAATTACGTACGATGGAAACATGCAAAATCACCCGCTGTGTAAAAAAAGTATGCATACAAATATATGCGGCTTCGGAAAATTTTTCAAGTCATTTGTTTTTCGGACAATTCATTGTTTTTTGAAACAGTAAATTGTTTGCCTACACACAGAACTTATAGAAATCGTTTATCTTTCTTTTTCGTTTCAATTTTTGTTGTAAGAGTTGCATCATTTTAATTTAGTACAATTATAAAATTAATTTCTTATTTTACAGAGGAGCTTAAAGGTTTACTGAATTATTATTTAAAGTACTTTTTGGGACATGACAAAGTGCGTTTAATACGATTGCCAAAGCGCAACGGATTAATTAAAGCAAGATTAGCCGGCGCAGAGCATGCTCAAGGAGAGGTCTTGCTCTTTCTCGATGCTCATTGTGAAGCTACTATACACTGGTAATTTTTTTATAAAAAACCTACAAACTTTAGGGTGAAACTCAAATACAGGCACAAATAACGACGAAGCTTCGTTAATTCTATTCTAGTGACTTTGATTCTTATAAGATGTTGAAATTCCTTATGAGATTAGATTTTCTTACAAGCCCGACCTTACAATTTTATAAGATTCACGATTCTTATAAGGTCAGCCTTGGAAGATTTCAGAAATTCTTGTGAGAATCAAAATTATTGGGGTCCAGTTAATCGAATTCCAAAATTCTTGTATCCTCTCCACTCTTTCGACATTCGCTAATATTTCAGAAAAATCATTAAAATTAAATGATTTTTCTAGGCTCGAGCCACTTTTGGCCCGAATAAAAGAAAAAAGAACCGCAGTCGTTGTACCAATTATTGATGTTATTTCGGAAACAACTTTCGAATACGAATATGACGAAAAAGGCACTGATTTTTTTCAACTGGGTGGATTTACTTGGAGTGGGGAATTTACGTGGATCGACATTCCACAAAGAAAACGTGAAGGATTTGATCCAATTGCGCCAGCGAGTTCGCCAACGATGTGCGGCGGCCTTTTTGCAATTGACCGGGAATATTTTTGGGAAATCGGCAGTTACGATAACGCCATGGAAGGCTGGGGAGGTGAAAATTTGGAAATGTCGTTCAGGGTACGGTTACAACTCGAAAAATCATCTAAATGAGAACATAAAAAATGAATCATCGCATATACCCTTATCTAAGCCAAATTTATACCAACTAAGAAATTATACTCAATCCAAAATATGAAGACTGAGAACGCTTTCACACAAGAAATATATGAATGAAAGAATTTTTTTAACTTGCAGTTTGTTACATTTGTCGAAAATTAGTTACTTTTACCTGAAAATTGAATTACTTAATGAACTTCATCGAATCTTGAAATTCGCATATTTGAATCTTGGAGTTTATACCTCATTTCAAGCATTTACAACTTAAATTCATCTAATTACAGATTCTGCAATGTATCGAAATTTGAAATGACTCGAATTAAGTATTGGCGCAATAAATTTTTGAATATTTAAACAAAAAAGCTTCTTACAATTATGGGACTAATTATACTCGATTTATAGATTTGGCAATGTGGCGGTACATTAGAAACCATTCCCTGCTCTCGAGTAGGTCACGTTTTTCGTTCTTTTCCACCCTACAAAATTCCTGGCAATAAAAACACGCATGGAATAAATACAGCTCGACTAGCTCACGTTTGGATGGATGAATACAAAAGACTGTATTTTTTGCA
>JAPYZK010008832.1:0-18717 GCA_030522785.1 Platygaster equestris | reverse complement strand
CATCGAATATAATATAATATAATATAATATAATATAATATAATATAATATAATATATATACATATACACATACATGTGATAATACATTATATCTTAATAATTACACCTATTATATCTTCTATACATAACTTCTTGCATAAAGTGTCCCACTTCGAAATTACACAATTAATATATAAAAATTGAAAAATTACGAAACATCCGAATATGCACATTTATGACAAAACGTTTCGTTTCCGTTACCTGGGAACCGCCGCCGCCGCCCTGGGAACCGCCGCCCCGGCGACCTTTCGCGCCGCCGTTCCGAAGCTTGCTGTGCACGGAGCTACGGGTCTCGGTGAAGTTGCTCAGGTCGTTCGCCGGCGTCGAGTTGGCGGCCGCGCGGCCCCGCTTGCCGCGGCCCTTGGGTGTGCGCGCGTCCAGGTCGCTGGTGGGCGAGTCGCTGAACCTCGGCGGCGCCCAATTGTGCTTCGTGCAGTCCATCAGCGTCCCTACGTACGTCTTCTCCCGCCACGTTATGTTCACCACCAGGATACCTGCAAACGTCGACGAAATTCAATTTTTTCGTTAATCAAAAATCCAGGCAATTTCACAAGCTGAATTTTTATTTTTATTTTTTTCATTTATTTCAATAAATCCACGGAATTCAACTTATTTACACGAGATTCAACCCATTTACGTAATTAGAATTAGAATTTAAATTATAATTCAGTTATAGAGTTCCAAATTTTTCACTAAAGAGATTAGAATTTAAAAGTTGAGAAGTTTTAGAATTCAGAGAGCGAAATATTGAAACAAAAAAATTCGGAAATTTCCGAATTCAGGAACTTTGAAGCATAAATATTTTTTATTTCCAATAACAATGAAATTGGAGATAAAAAATTTGAATATAATGGAAAATTTGCGAGTTTCGCATCAATTGACGAACTTCGAAAATTTGCGAAGTTTGAAAAATACGGAAAATCAGAAACATTTTAGAATTTTGAGCTCATTTGATAATTCTGAGGATTGTGGAGGAATTGAATATTGTACAATAAAAATTTTAAAAATTTTCTGAGATTTTCCAAATGTATACAATCTTTTTTTAAATGTGAATAATTTCGGAAAATCGTCAATTTTGGGGGAATTCGAAAATTTCCGAAATCCAGAAACATTGAAAGATTGAAGATTCTCGAACATTATGAACATTTTAGTATTTTTAGCATGTATCTACTTAGAAATTTTATCTTTAAAAAATGGTCCGAAGTTACGTAATTTGCATAATATCAAAAATTCGAAAATTTCGTGACTGAAAAACTTCCAAGTATAAATATTACCAATTCAAAAATTTCGGAATTCTGATCTCAAAGTTTCAAAAATGGCAAAAAAATGTCACAAACTCCCGAAAATCGACATTTGTACATTGATATGTGCAAATTAAAAAACTCGAAAATGCAAATATTCAAATTTCTGAAAATTGGATTCCAAACGTTTCAAGATTCAAAAGTTTCAAAATTATTAATTTCATTTTATTTTTATTTCTAAGACTTAAGAAAATTAAAAAAAAAAAAAAAAAGCGTAACTGGTAAGCCGATTGTGTCCCCCCACTATTTTTTTTGCATTTCTTATTCATTTCTCTTTTTCTTTCATTTTTTGTGTAATTGGTGAATTTTCAGAATCTTCTAAATTTCTTGGAATTAATGAATTTTTCGATATTCCAAAATTTTCCATATTTCAAAAAATTTTCGAAGTTTTACAACATTTTTCAAATGTTCACAATTTGTTAAACTTACGGAATCCTAGAATTTTCAATTTATTCAAAAGTATTGAAATGTTTTCAATTTTCCAGATTTCACGAACTTCTTGAGTTATTAAAATAATTCGCAACTTCCTAATTTTTTAAGATTTTGAATTTTGATTGCATATTTTATTACTATTTGTTATTCCAATTATTTAATTTTTTTTCTATTTTCCAATTTTTTAGGTGTGCGTTTGTTGTATTTCTTCGATGTTCTTTTATTATTTCAATAGTTTTTCAATTTTTTAAAAATAAAAAAAATTGTAAAACTACCAAAAAATTAATTCAAAAAAGCAAAATGAAAATACACTCATAAAAAAGGAAAAATAAAATGAAAACATAAAAATGATATACAATTCAAAAATTATGGAAAATTCACGAGTTTTGAATTATTCGAGAATCTTTAATAATGTGTGAATATTAAAAAATATGGGAAATCTGTAAACATTGTAGAAATTAAAAAATTCTGAGGATTATTAAGGAATGAAATATTGTTAAAATTTCACAAATTTATAAAATCTTTTCGAGAATATGAAAAATTTGGGAATGTCGGTAAAATCGTTAATTTTGAACAGTTCGGAAATTTCTAAAATCCAGAAATATCGTCAAAATGGAGATTCATGAAAATTTTTCAAATTTTGAAGAATCCTAAAATTTTCGATTCATCCAAAAATATTAAAATGTTTTCAATTTTCTAGATTTTACGAACTTCTCAAATTTTTTAAACAGTTCGAAACTCCCTAATTTTTAATGATTTTCAATTTCATTGAATAATTCATTAGTTTTTTTTATTTACATGATTTTATTTTGTTTCTCCAATTTTTCAGGAGTATGTTTATTCTAATTCTTCGATAATTGTTTATTATTTCTATAATTTCTAAATCCTTTCAAAATTGAACATTTTTGACATTTGACGAAATTTTTCGTTATTTCCATTTTTTTAATCGGCAAATGAAGGATGTCAAGTATGTATACATAATATATATACATACTTCGAAATTTGATCTTCAAAAAATGGTCCAAATTTTCGTCACTCTCATACCATTATTAAATTTTCTCAAATTTCTGAAAATCTTAACATATAGAGAATATCCGAAATGATGAACAAATTTCCGTAATTTCTACGAATTTTTGAACTTTTTGAATGACTGCAAAAACTAACAGAGTCAAAAATATTCATCAAAATAGAATTAAAAAAACGGAAACTTGAAAAAAATTTCAAACTATCATTTTTTAACAAGATTCATGAAAACGAAACATTTTTCAGAATCTTGAAAATTTTCAAGCACGAAAAAAATTGCATGACCGACATCAATCAATATTTTTTTGTAAAATTCAGAAAACTCAATTTTTACGTAAACGATTCAATTTTGTACTATTCTTATATCAAATAATATAATTTTTCTTAAAATTTTTTCATCAAATCATAAAAACCTTTAAAGTAAGTACAATGATTATTACCGAGTTCCGCGAAAAACCCCCAAAAAACCATAACAATTTCTGGGTTTTTAAAGTGCCTAACCAAACCTGAAGCAGTCGTTCTTTGTTACGAACATAAATTTTTATGGTTTTTTTTGGGGGGGGGGGGGGGGGGTTGGTTTTTGGGGGGGGGGGGGGGGGGGTTTGTACAATACAGTAAATTTCTCAACTGCATATTCAGATGAAAAATATATCGAAGAAACAAATGTCAATTCAAATTTCAAATTGAAGTACTAACAAACCAAGCAAAATCCGCGTTTCAACATTTCTGAAAACATGTTTCTACAGAAACTCGAAATGAATAACCCAGTTCTGAATTTAATCTTCCCTTTTCAAGGCATTTACCCACGAATCCAAAAGCTTCACAATTTTCTGCAGCGAACGTCTGGCAGCTTATTTCCGCTATATAAACGCGTATATATCAACAAAGAAGCCGGGGTTTATTCCAAATCCACGAGTTATATTTCAATTTACATTCGTATTGAAAAACGAAATTCTATTTATCATTTCTATTACATCGAAACATTTGGAAATGTTTTATATTTTCGTGAAAATTTTTATTTCGTGGTAAAATAATATTTTGAAAAACCGGGAATCGAAATAAACAATCAGAAAATTAGTTAATGATTTCCTAGTAAAAACGAATGAAAATGTATGGTTTTATTGGATGAAAAATTCAATGAAATGAAAAACAAAACAATTTTTTTTATTCAATGTATAAAAAAACAAAAAATCATTACGCGAAATTTCAAAAACAAATCAAGTCTGAGATTTTAAATAATTTTGGAAATTCCAAGATTTTTAATGTAAATATTTGCATATTTTGAGAATTAAGCATTAAATTAAAAATGAAAAATTTTTTGGATATCTTGAGAATTTTGGAAATTTTATAAATTTGAAGAATAGTGTAAATCAAGAATTGTGGAAGTTAAAAGATTTTCAAAATTTTTGATAATTCTGAGTTGTAAGATAGAAAAATTTGCAAATTTTAAAAACGTTAACATTTTTTAACATCCTGAGAATTTTTGTGAAAATTTCAAAATTTTCAATAATTTTCAGAATTCTGAGATTTTCAATTATTTTAAAAATTTCAAGATTTTTAACAGAAACATTTGCAAATTTCGAAAACGTCAACATTTCTGAACTATCTGAGAATTTTGGAAATTTCAGCAATTTCGAAAATGTTGTATTTTTTGAGAACTGCGAAACTTTCGAAAACCTTGAAAATTTCTAAAATTTCGAGGAACGCTTGAATTTTAAAAATTTGAAGATTTTCAATAGTTTTGATAATTCTTCGAAATACATAAAAAAAAGGTTATATTTTTAATAAATTCATGATTCAATGAAATTGAAAACAAAACTATTTTTTATTAAACGTATTATAAACAAAAAATCATTACACGAAATTTCAAAAACAAATCAAGTAAAATTTCACATTTTCAAGTTAATCGAAGATAAAATGTGAATTTTTTAAATTTAGAAACATCGGAAATCGATATAAAAAATCAACAAACTCACGAATTCAAATTTCGCAATTTTTTGATTCGTTAAAGTGAATTTCGAAAATTCGCGAACTGAAGTCAAAAGTCAAAAAATCATCATACACAAATTTTTGAATTTTTGGGTTCATGAAAGTGAAGGCTCAAAATTTCGACGTTTTAAAAATTTGGAAAACAAAATTACAAAAATCAAAATTATCGTATCAGATACGAATTCGAAATAAAAATAAAAACGATTCAAATTTCATAATTTTCGAGTTCATTTTAGTTCAAACCCCGAATTTTGGTTTGTTATTCAATAATGAGGACAAAAAAAAAATAAATAGAAAATTTATTAAAATATAAATAAAACAATGTTTGTATCAAATTCATCAAAATCAGAAAATCATTATGTATCAATTCAAAAACAAATCAAGTCAAGTTTTACGAGTTTCGAGTTAAATAATTCTCAAATTTCAAAAGATCGGGAATCAAAATAAAAAATCATTAAATCATCGGATTTTCGAGTTTATGAAAGTAAAGGCTACAAGGCTTCAAATGTAACCAAATTTCAAAAAAGAGTGTGGTGAGACCGGGGGGGGGGGGGGGGGGGAAGAAAAGAAAAATTTCGGGGATTTAACGCGAAAATTCCCGAAGTTGAATTTTTTTGTGGTGATTTTTTGTTTTTTTTTTCGAATTGGGGGTGAAAACGGTTTTGGGTTAAAACCCCCAATATTTGGTTTTCCCCCCCCCCCCCCCCCCCCCCGGTCTCACCACACTCTTTTTTCCGTACAAGTTAAATACCGTCAGAAAATAGTGTACACATTACGCAACAAGTGAGATAACTTCATTATCTCACAATTGGCCAACTAGCAACCTATTAATCAAAAAAACAATATAAAACAAATAAAAAAACAATTTCTACCTTCTGATTCGTGCCAAACGATCCCCTCCAAGAACACCGAGGTCCCAGGTTCGCAAGGCCCCAAACAATCCGGCTCCGTGATCGTGCCCACGCTCGTACTAACAGACATGTCACTCATGTCCTGCAAAAAACAAAAACAATTCAAACTATAATAAAATCCAACATTTTCCCTCAAAAATCAACCCCCCACCATTTTACGTTGTTTTCGTTCGACCCTATCTACAATTCGTCACGTAAATAGAATCATTCGAAGAAAAGCAGTATGAATGTGTACGTGTCGAGGTTATTCCGAAAGACATTAGACGTTGCTTCATGAAGTTGTTTCATGTTTCAATGAAGCGACACCGATAGAATGTTAATAAAGGTGCCCGAGCGCTTCTGATATCTCGGCCGGAACGAATAAGAAATCGGCGCTTTTGACGCGATTAAATCCATGGCGGCGATAAAAAAAAAAAACGAAGTACGCACGAAACAATGCGAAAGCGTTAAAAATGACTGAAAAGTTGCCGGGAAAATAGTTAATTTCGGCACTAGGGGAAAAAAAATTTTTTACGGAATGTGAAAACTACGCAACTGTCCTTTTCTCACTCACAAGAGGGATCGTTTGGTGAGAGAGAGAGACCGGAACGAACACGAAATTGGCGCTTCTGACGCGATTAAATACAGGGCGGCGGTAAAAAAAACCAAGTACGAACGAAACGATGCGAGAGCGTTAAAAATGACTGAAAAGTTGCCGGGAAAATAGTTCATTTCGGCACTAGGGGAAAAAAGTTTTTCAAGGAATGTGAAAACTACGCAACTGTCCTTTTCTCACTCACAAGAGCGGTGGTTTGGTGAGAGAGGAAGAGAGAGATAATTATAAAACTCGATTTGGTGATATTTTTGAATTATTTGATTTTTCAAATTTTTACATTATTCACAATTTTTTAGAGGTTTTGAAAATGTTTGTCATATTTGGGAATTCCGAAAGTTACTGAATGCTCGAATTTTCGAAATTCCAGAAACTTTCAGAGCTTCCGAAGTTTACAACATTTTCAGCATTCTTAACACTATTTATGAAATTTCGAAATGTTCATAATTCTTTGAATTTTTATTATTTTCAAAATGCGCAAAATTTTTAAAACTCTTCGACTTTAGAAAATTCTTAGAACTTGCATCTTCTTGCAATTTCAAAAATTTTGAGGATTTCCGAAATGTTAAGAATTTCTGGGATTTGAGAAAATTTTGAAAATTTTTAAATCTAAGAAATCAAAAATTTAAGAAAGAAACCCAAATTACCAAAATTCTCAAAATAATAAAAATTTACAACATTTCAGATTTTCATAACAAAAATCTTAAGGATTTTGAATTCGAAAAATTTTTCAGAATTTTCTAAATTCCAAAAATTATGATAATACTTAAAATCTTCGAAATACTCAAAATTTGCATAAAACTTCAACAATTTTCAAAATCCGGAAAAATTTTAAGCTCTTCGAATTCATAAAATTCTGAACATTTGCATCATCTTGAAATTACCAAAAGTTTGAGGATTTCCGAAATGCTGATGATTTTTGGAATTTAAACAGATTTCCAAAATTATTTAAATCTAATAAATCCAACAAAATTACCAAAATATTCAAAATATCAAAAATGTATAACATGACAGATTTTCGATACGACAAAATTCTGAATGTTATAAAATTCAAAAATTTTTCAGAATTTTCTGAAGTCCTAAAATTTTTATAATGCTTAAAATTTTCACAATATTTTCGAAATTTTCGAAATCCACAAAGTGTTCAGAACTCTGCAAATTTATAAAATTCTTTAAATTTGCATTCTTAAAATCTCGCAAATTCCAAAATTCTAAGGATTTCCAAAATGTTGAGGATTTTTGGGATTTGGGAATATTTTCAACATTATTCAAATCTGACGCATCTTATAAAATTACCCAAATTCTCAAAATAATAAAAATTTACAACACTCCAGATTTTCATGACAAAATTCTTGAGGTTTATAAATTAAAAAAATTTTTCAGGATTTTCTAAATACCTAAAATTTCAATACTCAAAATCTTCGAAATCCTCAAAATTTTAATAACACTTCAAAAAATGTTCAAAATTCTCATAATTTCCGAAATCTCTTCAAAATTTTCGAAATTCTCACAATTTTCAGAATTCTCAACATTTGTAAAACTTTAAAATGCATGGAATTTTCGAAATTCTCAAAATTTTAATTACACTTGAAATTTTTGATATTCGCGAAATTTCTATAACATTAATAATCTTTACAATGAAATATCTAAAATTCTCGAAGTTTTCAGTACAATATATATTTTTTAATTGTTGGGAAAAAGCACTGTATTATGGGGAGGGTGGGGGGGGGGCGCTCTGACAATTTGGCAACACTGGCGCCGTTTAACAATAACCCATTTCGCAACTAGTTGAAAAATAATGTTCCCTCGTTAATCACGACCGTTAAAAAGTCGGTAATCGCTTTTTCCGGTGTATTTGAACGTTCAACAAACACTTTCGTCAGATTTCGTATTACGTGTCTTTTTTTTTCAATTCGAACGTTTTTGGCTCGTAGATGAATTTACGTACGTCGTAAAGTAACGGTATTTGACGGCGCAATTTGTTCTCTATTTTATGGCAACTACCGTGAATTTCCATCGCGATAAGTGTAATGAGATGTAAAAGCGTCACACAAAGAGTCTCGAAATACAAAATTGTTCAAATTTACGATCGTTGGACGGACTATTTTTAATTTTACGATCGATTTTTTTATAAATCCAGCGATAACGGAACATACATACATTGTATGTCAGATAACAAAAAAGCGTAGTAATTATTGACACAAAATTGAACTTTTTTTTTTTATCGTCTCGTAAAGATGTTATCGTTGTGATAGTCGAGTTTTTTATGAGTTGGTGCATGCTTGCGCAAGATTGTTTTATTTTTATCCTTTTTTTTTTTTGTTTTGTTATTGAATATGGCTAAGAAATAGTGAAAATGATATAAATTAGGATAGTTAATTTTTTTGAACGCATCATTTTTATCATTCCTTGATTATTTAATCGAAAAATATAATTTATGAAAACATGAGTGAAACAATAAAGATTTTTTTGATAAGCGCATTTCAAAGTGGAGTTACTAATTTTTTGGAAACGAACAGAAAAACCGGACAAAAATACTCAGAATTTGGGAATTTTTTTTTTATTTTTCTAACTTCGTAGGTTTTGAGGATTCCGAAAATTTCTAGGAACTGGAAAATTTACAACATTTCGAGATGGTTAAAAATGTTGGACAATTTGAACATTTACAAAATTTCAAAAATGTTGAAAATTCCAAGATTTTTAAAAATTTTGCAAATTTCGTAAATTTTGTAGGTTTTGACAATTCCTGAAATTTTGAAGGACTTGGAAGTATCAAAAATTCTGAGCTTCTTAAAAATTTTGAGGAATTTTAACATTTTAAAAATTTCGAAAATTCCAAGATTTTTAAAAATTGCGTTAATTTTGTAAATTTTGTAGGTTCTGAGCATTCCGAAAATTTCGAAGAATTGAAAAATTTAAAAAATTTCGAGCAACTTGGAAATTTTGAGTGATTTGAAAATTTTTAAAATTCGAAAATGTTAAATATTCAAAGATTTTTAAAAATTTTGGCAATTTTGTAAATTTGGTAGCTTCTGAGAAATTCAAAAATTTCGAGGAACTTAAAAATTTCAAACATTTCGAGCAACTTAAAAATTTTGAGTACTTTGAAAATTTTACAAATCTCAAAAATGTTGAAAGTTGTAAGATTTAAAAAAAAGTAAATTTCTTAGATTTTAAGAATTCCGAAAATTTCGATCTAATAGAAAATTTTAAAAATTTCGAGCAACTAGAAAATTTCAAAAATGTCGAGCAACTCAAAATTGTTGAGGAATTTCAAAATTTTCAAAATTTCGAAAATATTGAAAAGTATAAGATTTTCCAAAATTTTGAGTTTTGAAATTTTTGAAAATTTAAAAGATTTCGAAGGTTCTGAAATTTTGATATTTTCGGAAATTACCAAAATCTGCAGAATTCTAAAAATTTTTACAATTCTTAAATTAACCAATTTTTTCATAACAAAAAACCAAACGTGTCGAAAAATATGTTTCGTCTTCAATTGAGAGAAGTTAGGGTTAGAATTTTAAATTTTCAAACTCAAAATTTAAGTAGTCAACTTCATAATAACTTTCTAATTTTTGAATTTCTTCAGTATTCAAAGCCAAATACATCAACAAAATTATCCGAAATTTCAAGTAAAAACTTGCCAATTTCCCAATTTTTGAATGTAAATTTCAATTTTCCTAGACTATAAACTTTACGGCAAAAACAATACAAATTTAAATTACAGATGTCGAATTTTTGAACAGATAATTCCGAATTCGCAGTGTACAAAATAATGATTCAATTAATAAAATTCAAATTTCAAAATCGAAAGTTCAAAATTCCGAGTCAAAACAAAATTCATGAATTTACAATCTTTCCACAAGTCGCAAATTTCGGAATAAAAATACTCTCAAACTCAAACTCGGATTTTTCAATCATCAAATTCCAAAAACAACATTTCAAACTTCGAATTCTCGAATTCAAAAAATTTTCCAACCGCCATATTTTTCGTTTTCGCTTCTTTCATTTTCCACAATTTTCGACTGAACTCCCATATTTTTTATACGAAGTCATCTGGTCACCCCAGTCAGATAAATCGCCCAGGCGATACATTTTCAACAGCAATCCTAAGAATGTTGTGTTTGCAATTTAAAAATCTTTAAAATTCGGAAGATTCGCGAGGTGGCAAGAAAGACGCGTGATTCGAGGCGTAAAAGGACGGGTAATGATTGAGAGAAAGCTGAGTCTCGGCGTTGGCTCGGGGCTCGAGTAAAATTGGACTGAAATCGTGGTCGAGGACGAAGAGGCCTGCGGGGCTCTCGAGTGGCTTGCGGAATATAGGCAAAACGGGCCGGGGGCCGGGGGTGAAATCAATACTCTGCGGTTTCCACCCCACACACGCGCGCACGCCGAAAGCGACACGACGCACACTTTTAGATTTTGCGATTACGCGATCGAAAACTCAAAAAATACGGAAAAATTTTCGGAATAGTCAGATTTTCCTACGATTTTCGAAAGTCGTTATCTTAAGGGATGGAATGCAGGCGATAAGGGGAAAAATGAATGTACCAAATTTTTGCGACAAGATTTTTTGTTTTTTTTTTTAAATTTCGTGACTTTGAAAATTTAAGGACCGAAAAATGGTGGTCGTATTAGAAAAATGAGTACTCAAAAATTTTTTTGACCGAAGAAAAATATAATTTCGAATATGTGAAAGTTCGAATATAAATAGATCGAAATCTTGGGGTTTTTTGAATTTTGAATTTAAATTCAAAGATACGAAAATACAGAAATTGGAAAATATAGATTGTGCTCGAGAAAAAAAAAAAGGAATAAATAACAAAAAAATTTATTTTAGTTTCAAGCTTGAAACGTATCGAAATTGAAAAAATGTCAAATTTGAAATATTCTCACGAATAGAAAAACAGATCGAAAACTAAGTTTTCATCATTCAAAATTGAGAGAATTTGTTCACTTTAAATACAAAAAAAATTAGGAAAATTGGAAAATTCAGGTGTACTTGAAAAATGGCAAAACAAATACAAAATGAATAAACTCTGAAATTCAAAAATTCGTCGATTTCGGAATTTTGTCCTGATCAATTAGGATACACAAAAATCAAAGATTCGTTATCTATTTTCAAATTTGCCACTTTCTTTTACGGTCAACATTCTGAAATTCAAAAATCTTAATTTGTATTTATATAGTTTGACCGACAAAAAACATTCCAAATTCAAATTCAATCACGTCGAATTTAAAAAACAGATCGAAAATTCAAAATTTCGAAAATTCAAAATTCAAAATCTTTTGAAATTAATTCAACTTTTCAAAATAAAATTGAAAAATATAAAGTTATGAAAATTGTAAATTTCACATTGTACTCAAAAAATGACGACATAAATTATAAGTAAATAAACTTTGAAATTCAAGTATTGTCGAAATTCGAAAATTCGTCAATATTTCGAATCGATTCTGACCAATAAAAAAAATCAAAGATTCGTTTTGTTTTGTTTTTGTTTCTGTTTTTTCTTCAAATTTACGCTTTACCTTATGGCAAAAATCCCAAAAACCAGAAAAACAAAAAAAACACACACAAAAATTAAAAAAAAAAAAAAAAACGAGCAAACAAACAAACATAAATTCAATCGCAAATTGCAAATTTCAAAAACAGATCGAATCCTCAAAATTTTACATCATGAAAAATTGACCTTATTTTTCGAAATTCAAATTCAAATTCATGAATAAAAAAACTGAATCATAAAAAAATATGATCTTAAAATCGCGAAAAATCTAGGTGAAAAATGAAAAATAAATTAAATCACGTCAAATGTCAAAAATAGATCAAAAACTCAAAAATTTTCAAAATTGACTTCATTTTTTGAATCAAAATTCAAATTCATACATAAAATCATACAATCATGAAAATAGATCAGAAAATCGTCAAAATTCTACGTCAAAAATGAAAAAACCACTACAAAGCATAAATTCAATCATGTCAAATCTCAAAAATAGATCGAGAACTCAAAATTTTTCAAAATTGGCTTCATTTTTCGAATCCAAATTCAAATTCACGAATAAAAAGAATAAAATCATGAAAATAGATCGTAAAGTCGTAAAAATTCTACATTAAAAATGAAAAAACTACTAAAAACATGAATAATTAAATCACGTCAAATTTCAAAAGTAGATCAAAGACTCAAAATTTCTCAAAATTGTCTTCATTTTTTGAATCCGAATTCAATCTTCAAAATTCAAAAACTCGTCAATTTCAAAATTTCCTCCCATCAAATTGAAAAATCAAACACCCGTTACTCCACACATAAAAATGAAAGAAAAAAAAAAAAATCATTCTTATATAAATAGCTTTCTAGCGAGCATAAGAACTTGACGAGCGACGAAACATTCTGCGGACTTATCTTCTTTCAGCGCGCAATAATTTAGTAGCGACATTAAAGTCAGAAACTCGGGGGTCGATAATGTAGCACGGAATATAAGCTGTGTAATCAAACTATGTATGGATAACAAAGTGCTTTGCTCATCGTCGTCGCGCGGATTAATAGTTAGCACGCTCTCGGGGCAGCGGCAATATCGATTGTAAAAATATCGCGCTCGACTATCAATAAAATTTACAACGAGATATTGCCCATTGTTCCGAGCGAAAAAGGATTTTGAAAATACGCGGTGATTACGAAAAAAACGGGCGATAAATCAATCAGCCGATATCGAATTAATGTAGATGTTTATTGGGTCGAGTTTTTTTATGGGGAAGATTTATGCTTCTGTTGTGATTGCTATGAATGTTTTGGTGGATTACGGCGATTTTTCGCGATGGGATATCATCTGGGGTTTGTGCACTTTCTGCATTTTTTTCTGTTTGGAGTTTATTTTTGATTCTTGGATGAATTAATGGAAAATTTATCACGATTTATAACAGAAAATGGATTTAATTTTGGAAGGGGGGATAAAAAAGTGAAGTTTGGATAAATTTTCGTGAACTTTAGTTTAAACGTCGAAATAATTTTCAGGATGATGCGTTTGGTTGTGAAACGCACAAATTAAGTTGCAAAATAAATTTTTGTGGAAAAATCTGTTTTTTAATGTTTATAAAATATGAATTGAAAAAACTTCGATTTTGGTCCACAAATTTACGAAAACTTCTGGTTTTTTGTCGATTTTCGAGTTTTTTTCATCGTATCATTTTTTTCAAACTATTTCTAATTTAATTTTCGAAACTTTAAAATTTCTAGACAGGAACGATTGAAAATTTAAATTTCAGATTTGAAAGGTATTTTTACATTTTGAAATTTCCGAACCGTAAAAATGGAATAATTCGATTATTTTATTAAGAAGATTGTTAATCGTTTTCCAAAAATTTGGACATTTACTACGACTTTCAATAATTTCTTGATCATTTCTTTTTTTTCAAAAAATTCGCAACCTTTTCACCAATTTCAAGAATCGATGAAAATTCTGCGGTCATTCCGAAATTTTCTCGTACTGTACAAAATGTCGAATTTTCGTAAATTTTCGAAGATTATGAAATTTTCTTATGACTGTTCATTATTTTCTAAAACATTGGAAATTCATTACAATTTTCAACAATTCTCGATTATTATTATTATTATTTTTTTGACTGATTCGTAATTGTTACACTGATTTCAAGAATTGATAAAAATTTTGCAGGTCACTTTGAAAATTTTCTCGTATTTTCAAAACTGTCGAATTTTCGAAGATTTCCTTAAAAATTGTTCATTATTTAAAATGTTGGAAATTCGTTATAACTTTTCATTATTCTCCATCATTTTTTTTTTCGAAAAATTCGTGGTTTTTCCACTGATTTCAAGAATTGATGAAAATTCTGCAAGTCATTGCGAAATTTTCTCGTATTTTCAAAACTGTCCCATTTTCGTGAATTTTCGAAGATTAATGCAATATCCTCAATATTGTTTATCATTTTCCCAAACTTTGAAAATTTAATACAACTTTCAATAATTCTCGATCATTTCTTTTTTTTTTTTCGAAAAAATCGTAACTTTTTCACCGATTTCAAGAATTGATGAAAATTCTGCAACTTATTTCGAATTTTTCTCGTATTTTCAAAACTGTCGAATTTTAGTAAATTTTCGAATATTATAAATATTTTTAAAATTGTTCATCATTTTCCAAAACTTTGGAAATTCATTACAACTTTCAATAATAATTCTCGGTCATTTCGTTCATTTTCGAAAAATTGGTAAATTTCACATTGATTTCAAGTATTGATGGTATTTCTGCGGTCATTTCGAAATTTTCTGGTAGTTTCAAAACTGTCGAATTTTCGAAGATTAATGCAATCATCTTAAAATTGTTCATCATTTTTCAAAACTTTGGAAATTCATAACAACCTTCAATGATTCGTAGATCATTTCGTTCATTTTCGAAAAATTCGCAATTTCTCCACTGAGTTCAAACTTTGACGAAAATTCTACAGGCCATTCGAAAACTTTCTCGTGTTTTCAAAACTGTCGAATTTTCATGAATTTTCGGACATTGAAATAAAATCTAACTGCGAAAAATTCAAACCTAAAGATTCTAAAAATAATTACAACAACAAAATTACGTATAAATTTTTTCATAACTTTTTTTCTCTGATAACATACATTTTCGTATAACTTTGCATTAAACCCAAAAATTTCCAATCAGCAAATTTTTTTTATACCCGAAAATCTTTGATAATCCCAACCCAAAATAATAATATTTTCAACACGTAACATGAAAAGAAAGCAAAACCGTTTCACAAACATAAAACTGTAATCTTCCTTCATCACTCTAATCCTGCGCAAACAACCTCGATAAAAAATATTCAACAACTACCGCGTGATAAATTTTTGATTACAAGATTCCGCGAACGTAAACACCTGTTACTTTCTAGTTATAAAAAGCTTGCGAATGACTGACGATTAGAAAAGATGCGGTAATGAAGGAAACTTTCAAGTATCACGACGTTCTATAGATTTCGAATTCCAATTAGAGCTGCAAAATTAATGATCTTACTTGCCTCGCCCACCACCCGGGAAACACCTGTTGTATTTTAATCGATAACACGGTATTGAAATCAGCGATGTGTAAAGAATTGCTTTAAGTGTTTTTACATCGTGGTTTAATAGTATTTTATGCTGCAAGTTGCGCAATCGCGGTTTTTCAACGTGTGGCATGTTATCATCCCTAGTGTGTTTTTTTGATATATATATATATTTAAAATATTATAAATATTATCATTTTGCAAAGGGGTCATCAGAGATTTTCCGGGCATTAAAAAAAATGGAAAATAGCAAAGTTTTTTGGTTGAATGCAAAGTTTTAAGGAAATAGTAAAAATTAAACGAAAATTTATGTCATCGTGGAAAAAGAATGATAAATTCATTAAAATCTGATATTATTGAGAATGCGAGATTTCGAAATGACATGCAGAATTTTTACCGATTTTTGAAATCAGTGGAAAAATTATGAACTTTTCGAAAAAAAAACATCGAGAATTATTAAAAGTTATAACGCATTTCCAAAATTTTGTAAAATGATCAACAATTTTGAGAAAATTGTATTAGTCTTCGAAAATTCAAGAAAATTCGACAATTTTAGAAATATGAGAAAATTTCGACCTGACCGCAGAATGTTCATCAATTCTTAAAATCGGTAGAAAAATTATAAATTTTTCGAAAAAAAAAAAAAATTTTTTTTTTGTTTGAATTATTGGAAGATGTAATGAATTTGTAAAGTTTTGGAAAATGATGAAAGATTTTGAGAGAATTTAATAATATTCTAAAATTCACGAGAATTCGACAATTTTGGAAATACGAGAAAAATTTCGAAATGACCTGCAGAATTTCTATCGATTTCCGGAAGCAGTGGAAAATGCACGAATTTTTTGTAAAAAAAATGGAAATTATTGAAAATTGTAATGAATTTCCAAAGTTTTGGAAATTAATTTACAATTTTGAAAAAAGTTCGTTATCTTTGAAAATTCACGAAAATTTGACAATTTTGAAAATACGAGACAATTTCGAAATGACCGCAGAATTTTCATCAATTCTTAAAATCAGCAGAAAAATTATGAATTTTTCGAAAAAAAAAAAAAAAAAAAATTTTTTTTTTCGAGCATTTTTCGAAGTGTAATAAAATCCTAAAGTTTTGAAAAATGCATGATGAAAAATTTCGAGAAAATTTAATAATATTCTGAAATTTACGAAAATTCGACAATTTTAGAAATATGAGAAAAATTTCGAAATGACCTGCAGAATTTTTATCGACTTTGGTAATCAGTGGAAAATTAACGAATTTTTTGGAAAAAAATGAAAATTATTGAAAATCGTAATGAATTTCCAAAGTTTTGGAAATTAATTAACAATTCTGAAAAAAGTTCGTTATCTTTGAAAATTCACGAAAATTCTACAATTTTGAAAATACGAGAAAAATTCGAAATAAGATGCAGAATTTTCATCAATTCTTGAAATCGGTGAAAAAATTGCAAATTTTTCGAAAAAAAAGCAATGATCGAAAATTATTGGAAGTTATAGTGAATTTCCGAAGTTTTTGAAAATGATGAACAATCTTGTCATTGAAATAATCGAATGACTTGATTTTCACCGTTAAGAAATTTTAAAATGTAAAAATAACTTACAAATCTGCAATTTTTCAATTCAAAATCGTTCTGGTCTGAAAAATGTTACAGTTACCAAAATTAGATTTAGTTTACAAAAAATACGGCAATGAAAGAAACTCGAAGATAGAAAAAAATTGGGAATTTCCGTAAATTCGTCAAGTCGAATTTTTTCAATTTAAATTATACAATCATTCAAAAACAGATTTTTTTTCAAATATTTTTGCGATTAAATTTGGGTGTCTTACAACCAAACTCACATTCGTTAAAAAACTATCATTCCACTAATTTCAATTCTTATCCCGCAACATGGAAAAAGTGCGTTCGAAAAATCCCAACAACATAAAAACACGCACTTTTTCCATAGAGTAGAACAGAATCTACGTTTTCCAATCAATGGAATGAACTGTCAATGGGTTCGTAGTAATGGAGTCTTTGCAAGAAACGAAAAAATTTTAACCATTATATCCGTCTTGTAGAATACAAAAAAATAATTGACACGTATTTTTTATTCTTTCGATTAATCGAAAACTGACGGAGATACAGAATTTTAATAATCGCTGTGATGTCACTAGCCTGTGTCTACCAACCAGGCTAGTGACGTCAGAGCGATTTTCAAAATTCTGAATCTCCGTCAATTTTCCATTAATCAAAAAAATAAAAAATACGTGTCGATTTTTTTTCGTATTCTACAAAACGGATATAATTGTTGAAAATTTTTTTTCATGCAAAGACTATTTGTACGATGGAATCGATTCTTTAGATTTTCACCCATTCAATGTTTGGCAATTAAACGTTTTTTGCGAGAAAAAAAAATCCACCAAGCCGAGAATCGAACTCAGGACCTTCCAACTTCACCCGACATGAAACTGGGAGATCCTGAGTTCGATTCCCGGCTCGGTGGATTTTTTTTCTCGCAAAAAACATTTAATGACCAAAAATTGAATGGGTAAAAATCGAAAGAATCAATTCCAATATAAAAATCTATGTTGTTCACCTTTACACAAATTACACACTAACAACAACCTGCACAATTACACCTATCCCCCCCACACCCCCCCACCGTTACAAAAATCACAAACTCATAGTGATGTTAAATATCATTAAAGAAATGTATTGATACTTATCAATAATTTGTGTGGAATTATCGATAATTATCAATGACTTCCCCCACCACTGTATTTATAGGGTTATACTATATATATGGGTATTTCCTAGGGTGGGAAATTTGAAATCGCATATAAGCAGCGAAAGAATCGATGCGAAACAGTGTGAAAAAGACATAAGTAAAATCGATTCTTGAATCGATCTGTAGGTTCGTCGTTTATAATTAACTTATGAACAAAAAATGCCCCAATAAAATCATTTGGAAAATTAGAGTTGGTGTAGAAACTAGGAATTTCAAAGAATTAGTTGAAAAACATATGTATTATTTAACCGATAGACATATTACTTGAAAATTATCGATAAGTATCGATATAGTATATTGTGCGACTAGTGGGAGAAAGAGGAGATTCCTCGAGCGTGGAGATTGCCTCACGACCGTAGCAAGTGTGGCAACACGCTAGTGGAATCTCCTCTTTCGACCAATAGTCGCACACAATATTCTATTTAATAACCGCGAGAAATATGTGATTTTACGACCCTGCTGAGAGGGGGGGAAATAATGGGTTACCTGATTGATTGACGCAACAATCGCCCTTAGAGCTTTGCAACGTACTGTAGGGAGTTAGAAACTAATTATCTCTTTCGCTGCTTTCATTTTCATCGAGATTGATTATGACTGTATTGTAGTCGCTCGTCCGCCATCTTG
>JAPYZK010008827.1:0-10189 GCA_030522785.1 Platygaster equestris | reverse complement strand
AGGAACAATATCATCTCGTACTTCTTAGTGTTCACTCTCGTTATCAAACTCTGTATGGAAACTTTAAAAACGGAATTGGAATAAAAATACTCTTGGAATTTTTCGGACTCGGAAAAAGTTTATTACACAATTATACAAAAAACATGATATATTTCAATCTTTAACATTTAATCTACAAAAATAAACAATTTTGTGAATTTCCAATTTTACATTATTCATTTCTACCAAAATAAGACATTTCTGAATTTTCAAAAATTAATTCAATTTCAACTGATAAAAAAAAATTAATTGTTTCCTTTACGGGCTTTTGTTGAATAATGATTTTTTCATCCAGATTTTTTTTTAAATCGCTTATTTAGAGCATAAAACGTAATTCTGAAGTTGCGGAACAAGCAATTTTTCAGTGGAAATTGTTTAAATAATACTTTAAATATTGTTATCTCGATACTCTGTAACTTTTTCAAAAATCAACCCTTCACAAAATCCCTCTCCATATACAGGAAACTTCCATTTATTTAAATTCTCGTTTCTCTAAACGATTTTCACTCATTAATCTAAACTTGAGCTTCCCCTGTTCCCTCCACTACTTTCAAGTGAAAACAGACCCGAGGAATGTGATTGGAGAACAACATTTTTTGCGCCCTTCTCTCAAAGTGGCAGCCAATGAGCGATCACTTCAAGAAATCTCCTTGTAATGGCGGGGGATTTCCCCCGAGTTTAACTAAACGAATGTTTACATCGCGAAATGGTCAAGACAAATAGAAGTTTCCTGTAATTCAATTCCAACTGATAAAATAAATTCCACCTTACACACAATTTTCGAAATTCTCATAAAAACAACAAAATAATTGTCATCACACACCAACTGTCAAAACTCAAACCTTTCACAAAATCCTCCTCCATCAAAAACAAATCCCACCCCCAAAAAATGACACTCACACTTCGAGGATACGGTCGCCCTTGCGAACACCGGCCTTCTCGGCGGCGCCGTGGGGCAGGACAGCGCTGACGTGCTGCAGCGGGGCGTAGAGCTCGCCGTTGATGCTCCGGAGCTGGCCGCCCTCGCTGACTTGCCCGCGAACGTTGAACCCGAAGCCGGTCTCAGTCTTGTAGATGGTGACGCAGCGCGGGCCCTGGCCCCCGGGGCACGACGCCGCCGCCATTTCCGAAAAAACGCTCGTCGTCGTCGCCTGTACCCGCGACGCGTTGTTGTTGTTGTTCACCATTATCGTCGCCTCGCCTCGGTGCTGCTGCTGATCATGCTGCGACTCCGATTTGCATTCTGCCATCATCTTTTTCCCTCCCTCGCCCTCACGCACGAACACTATTATTTCCCCCCCGCCCGTCACTAACACCTTTCCTTCGGTCTTTTGTTGTTGTTTTTATTGCTGGTGTTGTTTTTTGCATTGCACTTTCCCTCTTGTCAATTTTTGTTGATTTTTGGTGTGGGTGGTGGCGCCACCTACGACAACGCGAATTGTTTGGTGATTCGATTTAGTAATTTTCGTCATGTCAGTTTTTTATAGGATAAATTTTTTTAGATTGTATAATAAAGTAACAAGGTGTCAATATATATTATATTCACATCTTTTTACAGGGTATTTTAAAGACTTTACCCGTTTTTTAATTTTTACGCATTTTTTTTTAATCGAGCTGAGAGAAGCGCGCAAGCCCGCGTAGCGGTTGAAATTTGAAAAAACTATTGGCGGGTAAATTTTTTTGAAACAATTGAAACTTGCAGATTTGAAAATACATGTTTATTGCAATTAAAAATTGAACGTAACCACAAGGGACATCTACCGTCTTCTCGCGAGTTTCAATTTTACACGAATTCTCACACGGTGCAAAAACAATCATCATAAAAATTGTTGTTTCAGTTTGTTTCATGCTGCAGTGCTTCGGTGGCAACGGGCGGCATGCGGCATGATGATAGTAAACAGTTTTCCGATCATTGCAATGTTATATTATAGAAATTAACATCGACATATCAATCAAAATTACTCAAAAAAACAACGGCAACGAAAAACTCCGCTTTGAATAAAAAAACAACACTTCATGGTCATGTTCGTCGTCGAATGTTCACATGACAATTAGCGAAACAAACACGTATGACTAATTTATTTAATTATCATTGTTTTTTACGCGTTCGTTTCAGCAGAATCCTTGGGATGGATATAATATTTATAGTTTTCATAACCCGCTGACATTGTTTTACTCTCGAAATAATGAGTATTGCTATTGATTATTGTTTATTTACGTATCAAGAAGACACGTAAATCTTTAGTGATAAATTTGTGTTATCGTATTCATGCTCACGGTTTTTGAAAATTTGCTCTGACTCGTAATTTTTGTTCATTCTTTTTGCTGTTTAGTATTTTTTCTTCAAAATTAAGATTTTTGTAAATTTGTCGGCAACGAAAATATTGTTTATTTGCAAATAATGATGAATATCACATTTTTGTGCATTTCAGATAAAAACGGTTATCAATGTTTGTTTTGTCGAGATAACTGAAAGAAAAATGAAAGAAAGGAATATTCAGAGCTGTAGATAAAAAACATTATTGGTTGAAATTTGTAAAAATGTATGTAAACCAGGTGAATATTTTTAATTTACACTTTTGTAACAAATAAATGCATTTTCATTGATCAAACATTTCATTAATATACTATTTGTATAATTTTTACAAAGATTTAACTATCCGTCCAAATTTCCGAAATTTTATATTTTTCAGTTTAAAATTCTAAAAACTTTAATTTTTGATTTTAAAATACACAAGTAATAAAAAGAAATCACTGACAATAACAAAACTGTTGTTCAGTAATTGCATCGACTCATTAATTGATTAATATTTTTCCTAGGTCAATTCCAAAAAAATTCTCGAATTATGAGTCATGACGATCAGCGAGAGTGAATCAGCGTCAAGTAGTCTAGTCAATAAAACACGTATAAAAAAAAGCGAAAAAGGAAACGCTCGAAGAAGAAGAAAAATGGTGGGCTCCGGTAGCGGCAGTGACCAAGTGATTGGTTACGAATTGACCAACTTTGTGGGCGACCTTGAAATCGACTCGGACAATGAAATTTTCAGTCAGGATACGGCGAAACTTTTAAAAATCAGCGCGAGTTCAGACACCGCGAAGCAAAAAAGTGTAAAAACTCAACCAGTCGACGAAAATGTTTGGTCCATCTCCGTCCAAATGTTAATCCCCTTTTTATTGGCTGGATTTGGGATGGTCGCTGCTAGTTTGTTGCTGGATGTCGTGCAGGTTGATTATATTTGCATACATTTTATAACATAGTTGTATAATCAAAAAAAAGTTTGTATAAATTCTACAAAGCTTTCTAAAATATTTAAAAACTTCGGGTTTCGACAAAATTTGCAATCTTTTCTAAAAATATTTCCAAAGTTCCTGATATTAGTTACCTAACCTAACCTAACTTGAACTTGCAAAACTGAATTTCAAACTTGAAGTTTCCGAATTTAAGTTCAAACTCGAAGTTTTCGATACAAATTTCATCCTTCAAGTTTCGGAAGTTCATTTCCAGCTTGAACTCGTAAAATCATCTTCAATTTTAAGTTTCCGAAATGAAGTTCAAACTTGAAGTTTTCGAATTGAAGTTCAAACCCGAAGTTTTCGATACAAACTTCAACCTTGAAATTTCGGAAGTTATGTTATAGCTAAAAGTTGCGTAATTAAACTTCAAACTTAAAGTTTCCGAATTGAAGTTCAAACTTGAAGTTTTCGAACTGAAGTTCAAACCTGAAGTTCCTGATATCAGTTTGAAATTAATTCAAAGTTGAAAAAACATCAATTTCATAAAATCGAGGATAACTAGAAAGTCTCCAAAATTTCCAAGTATTCATAAATGTATAAATAATTTATAAAAAACATCCAGAATCTTTTAAAGTTCACAAAAATTTTTTTCCATGAAACCCCCAGCATTGGCAAGTCTACAAAAGCATATCAGAAGTCTACATCCTGGTGCCAGCCTTACTGGGTCTAAAAGGGAACATCGAAATGACGTTGGCGTCGAGATTGTCGACCCAGGCGAACCTGGGGAGGATGGACACGGGGAAGCAGCAGTGGTCGATGATCGCGGGGAATTTTGCCCTGATCCAGGTGCAGGCGCAGTGCGTGGGTCTGCTGGCCTCCCTGGCGGCCGTGGCCCTGGGCGCCATCCCCAAGGCGCGCTTCGACCTGCACCACGCCGTGCTTCTCTGCGCCAGCGCTCTGGTGACCTCGGCCCTGGCGAGCCTCGTCCTGGGACTGGTAATGGTGGCTGTGATTCTGCTGTCGCGCCGGCTCAGCATCGACCCCGACAACGTCGCCACCCCCATCGCCGCCTCCCTCGGCGACCTCATCACCCTCGCCCTCCTCTCCTGGATCGCGTCTCTTCTTTACGCTGCCATTGGCCACGGCGCCTCCTGGATCGCACCCGGAATTATCTTCGCTTTTCTACTTGCTAGCCCCCTCTGGATCTACATCGCCGCCAAGAACCCCTTCACCTACGAGGTCTTGTACTCTGGGTGGACGCCTGTTATCGCGGCCATGCTTATCAGCAGGTCTTTTTTTTACTTTAGTGGATTATTATAATAAAATAAAATTATATTATTCATATTAAATGTATTTCAAAAATTGAATTTTTGATTTATATTAATTAAATTACATTATATTATATTATTATTATAAAATTAAAATCATATTAAATATTATACTATTATATTAAATATTATATTTTTAATTTAATTTTAAAAAATATATTTATTTATTTATATTAATTAAATTAAATTATAAATATTATTATTATAAAATTAAAATTATATCAAATATCATACTATTATATTAAGTATTATATTTTTAATTCAGTTTTATTTTTTTAATTCATTTTTTATTTATATTAATTAAATTATATTATGTTATTATTATAAAATTAAAATTAAATTAAATATTATACAGTGACTATGTTTCTAGTGAACTTTTGTAAAATTATTATTATTATTTATTTCAAACCAACGGGCATTGCCGAATACAAAACATGTTTATAAATATAGTATGTAGGATGGCGCGATTTATAATTTGTAATCGTAAAATATTTCTCTTCTACTGGATATTAGAATAATTTATACAAGATAATACCGCAGATTGAGATTATTGACAAATTTTAAGATTAAATCAACAAATTTTTTATAAAAATCGATGTTTCAAAACTTCTATAAATTTTAGAATTTTTATAAAGATGTTTTATAATAACCTGGTATTTTTCAGAATAAAAATTCGAGATGAGAACGATTGATCGAAAAATGTAGAAAAAATGTCGATTCCACACTTTTGGAGTGTTTAAAATTTTTAATTTCAAAAATTCTTTATTTAAAGCGTGGAATTGTAGGATTTTGAATTCGGAATTTTAAATCACAAAATAAAAATGTAAATATTCGAAATGTACACTTTTCCGATTCGAATTCGAATATGTTCAAGTTTACACAACATCGAATTTTAAAATAATAATTTTTTAAAATACATTCTCTAAAATTTACCAACTGCTTAAAATAGTGTTTGTGATGCCCGAAAACGTCATTTTAAACTTTATATTTATTTTTTATTCAGCTATGTAACAATTTTTAAATTTATATAACTGAATTTTGGAACTTGGCAATTTTTCTTCTGTATTGTATGAAACATACATTTTTTGACCATACGATATTTTTTATTTTCAGTCTTGGGGGTCTCATCCTGAACTGTACGATCTTAAAATATAAAGGCATCGCCGTGTTCCAATTGTAATTATGATTATTGTATTTGAATAATTTGTATTTGAACAAATTTTGATGTATTTTTATAATTTATTGCAGAATAATTAACGGAGTCGGGGGAAATTTAGCAGCTGTTCAAGCTTCTCGACTTTCCACTGATTTACACAAGAAAAGACTTCACCAACACCAGTATTACGAGACTGATGAAGAAGACTCTTTGGTCATTTGCGCCAATCCAGTAAATGTTTTTTTCGACTCAGGTAAATCATGGTTTTTTGTGTGTGAAAAAATGATCATTTTCGAAAAAAATATGATCATTTTGGAAACTTGTCTAAAATTTTGATCTGATGTTGAGATATTTTTTTGAGAATTGTCTAATTTTTAGTCATCTTTTGATAACTTTCGGAATTTTGAACAATTTTCGAAAAACTTGCTGAAACTCAAGAATTTTGGAGGATAAAAACATTTTTTTTTAATATTTGGAAATGTATAAACATTTTTCGTAACTCCAAAAAGTCTCAATTTTTCGAAAATTATCATCAAATTCAAAAAATATGGCTCTAAAGAATTATCGAAAAAATCGTAATTTTGGAAACTTGTTAAAAATTCTGATAATTCTGTATTTAAAATAATATTTGAAAATTTATCGAATTTGAGAATATTTTGAAACGTTGAGATCTTTTTTGAGTGTCTACAGAAATTTTAAGACATCTTGCCAAAATCCCAAAAATTATCAAAAGACATTTGATAATAATTTTGGGGATTTCACAAAATTTTTGAAAAACTTGCTGCCACTCAAGATTTCAAAAGAATAAAAAATAGTATATATTTTGAGATGAATAAACATTTTTCGTAATTCCAAAGTCTCAATTTTTTGAAATATTATCAATAAAAAGAGTCATTTTGTCAAAAATTCTGATAATTCTATTCACAACAGAATTCAAAAATGTATTGAATTCGATAAATTTTCAAAATGTTGAGATATTTTTTTGAGAATCATCGAATTTTTAGTCATCTTATGATACTTTTCGGAATTTCGAAAAAATTACTGAAACTCAAGAATTTCGAAGAATAAAAAAATTTTTTTCAATATTTGGAGATGTATTAACATTTTTCGTAATTCCAAAAAGTCTCAATTTTTCGAAAATTGTCATCAAATTCGAAAAATATGGCTCTAAAAAATTATCGAAAAAATCGTAGAATCGTAATTTTGGAAACTTGTTGAAAATTCTGATAATTCTGTATTCAAAATAGTATCTAAAAATGTATTAAATTATATAATATTTTGAAATGTTGAGATCTTTTTTGAGTATCTCCAAAAATGTTGAGACATCTAGTCACAATCCCAAAAATTATCAATAGACATTTTTCGTAATTCCGAAAAGCCTTAATTTTTCGAAATATTATCAATTTTTCAAAAATTTCAATCATATTCAAAAAATATGGCTCCACATAAATGTCACACGAGAAGTCATTTTTTTGAAAATTCTGATAATTCTATTCAAAACAGAATTCAAAAATGTATCGAATTCGATAATTTTTCAAATTTTCAAAATGTTGAGATATTTTTCGAAAATCCTCACACATTTTCAGTCCTAAATTTTTCGAAAAGTATGAAAATTTCCGAAAATCACAATCATTTTCATAAAATAATGTTGCATTTTCAAATTCCATTTTCAGGTGGACACGCAAGGACCGCACGAGTCTTGTTAGCCATGGTGATCCCGGGTCACCTGATATTCAGCTACACCATAAGCTACTTGCAAGCGGGTCACACTTCATTCACGCCCATTTTCTTGACGACTTACCTGGCCGTGGCGTTGCTGCAAGTACTCCTACTGTTGTACATAGCGCAGGTGATGGTGCACTACATGTGGAGGCGCGGCATCGACCCGGACAATTCGGCCATCCCGTACCTTACCGCCGTGGGTGACCTCCTGGGGACCGCTCTCCTTGGCCTCGCCTTCCACGTCCTCGACGTCATCGGCGACGGCGACTCCGACGTCGGTGATTAATCTAGTCCCATCTCCAACTGGTTTCCATTGCTTCATCTCGTACTGGACGAACTTTTCCAGTTTTGGAACAAGATTCATTGCTTCCTGGACAAAAAAATGTATTGCTTATTTTATTATTTGCGTTTTGATTGAGAAAGTTGAAATTTTTGTGAAATTGGGAAAGTTTTGGAAAAATTGATATGTATATGACAAAATTGATAGTCCTTATGGAAATTTTGGAATCCTTGTAAGGTTTTTTATAAGAATTTTGAAAAAATTTACGAGATTTACTTTTTTATGAAAATTACGGGAGGGTATTTTTGGAAAATTCAAGTTTTATGAGGATTCTGTAAATTTTATAAGGATTTCAATGAAGGTAATGATTATTAGAAAAAAAGCAGTATTTTCAAAAGTCCGAATTGACACACTTTTATATTCAAATTCGAATTTTTCTTAAATTGATAATTCGGCGTCGAAAAAAATTTTTCGGAATTATTTAGATTACGAAATACGACAACTTGGGCAGTTTTTTGTTCGGGAATTTTTTTGTAAATTTTTGCGTTTTGTGAAATTTGCAAAATTATTTTTTGACAAGAAATAATTTGAATGTTGAGTTTTCGAAATTTGTAAAATATTGATTTTTGAATATTTTGGCTATAAGATTCTAACATTGTTAATTTGAAAAATTCTTCACCTTATGCGTGAATTTTTTGTAATCATTTTATTTTTTCAAAAAATTCAAGTTTTCTGTACTCTTAAACAAAAAATGTCTTGGATATTCTATTTTTTACACCTACTTATTTTTGTACATCAATTATATATTTTTTTCTATTGTTGAGTGTCAGAATTTTCGAAGTTGAAAGCATAAATTTTGATTTTGATAGTTTTGCCAGGAAGCCAGAACACCATAGATCCTTCCACAAATTGAAAAAAATCTATTTTATAAAATTAAAAAAAAGTTGTCTTTAATAACATAATGCGAAACTTAACTGCGAAAAATCATAGCTTAAATAATTTTAAACGAAATAAATTCCGAATTTTTTGACGGAATGAAAATATAACTTACGAATTTCTTACAAATTAATTTTAAAACGATACAATTTTTACGAAAACCACATAATTTAGTAGCTTTTTAGATTTTTTCAAAAATTTGTGGAATTATCTATAAATTTCCCCAAATCATCCAACATTTTTTGACTATTAGGATATTTCTATTTTTTATACAATCTAGGAATCATAAACAATTGTCCAATGGTGCTGCCATTTATATAATTAAAAAAATTTTCATGTGGTGCTCTATTTTTATGATTGTATTTATTGCTATTTAATTGTATTTATTCTCATTTTCTATTTTATTTTCAAGTATAATTTATTTTTTACTAAAAGATATTTTTCGGTAAAACATCACAAATTAATAAATCGAATATTCTACTGCTTACAAAATTTGTCACTTTCTCGAGTTCAAGACTGGTTGCTTTTATAAAAAATTCAATAATTATTATTGGAAATCATCGAACAAAAAATTTCATCTGAAATTAAAAATTTCAATTCCATACAATATTGCCATCATTTTTTGATACGAGAACATTTTTTCCAGAGTATTAAATTTTTTACATCAAAAAGTAAAAAATTTACCGCATTTTCATATTTTATTCTATATTATCCTCTTGTTAATTAAGAGTTGTTTTTATACTTTTTTTTCTGTTTTACGAAATGTTGATGATTTGTTTGTGATAGCTGTCATAAAAGTATTTGTATAATTACCGTAGTGTAAAAATTAACTGTAAAAAATACAAATTTGTGCAATACGCAGTTGACCATTTTCGGGTGAAATGCGTACGTGAAAATATCGCAATTTTCAAATTGTACAGTTGATTAGTTGTAAGTACCACGAGCTTTACTATGCATATAGAGATGTACTTATCGAGATATTTGTGATTTTCTCGACTGATTTCTTCAGGAATTTTTTTTTTTAGTACGTATATTACATTAATTATTGTTTCTTTTGTGTAAACAAAGAAACTGTGTTATTTTAGTTTTTTATAATAAGTCACCATTTTGTTGCTGTGATTATGTGCCTTTTGTTTTGTGGAAGTTTGTGAATTTTTTGTTTTTACGAGTTTTCAGGGGGTTTGGAAGACGAAGAAATTTTATGTTATGAGATAAAGAGAATTCAGCCAGACTTTTTGAAATTTTGTTATTATGGGTCAGACATTGATTTTTTTGAGTTTTCGATTCTTTACGTCATTTTTTAATTACGTATGGTTTAATCAGAATTTTTGAAGTTTGAAAATTTTGGAATTACAATGATGAAATTTGGTATTTTTTGCAGTATCAAGATTAAGTTTTTGAATTGCTTGATTTGGTTGTTTTGATTTTTGAATTTCTTAATGTTCGAGTTTTACAAGTTTTCAAGCTTTGAAACGTTCGAGTTCATAAATTGTT